>SEYY01013617.1:7500-20000 GCA_009176605.1 Armadillidium nasatum
ATATATATATATATATATATATATATATTATATATATATATATATATATATATATATATATATATATATATATATATATATATATATATATATATATATATATATATATATTTTTTTTTTTTTTTTTTTAAGATCACCACCACTCACAGGCAGAGCCCTTTTCAATGAGGTGGCTATAAAAGAGAAAGGAAGAAGAGAACCCACCCAGCCCCTAACATAGCGCACAACCCTCAGGTGGGCGTAGACGGAAGCTTTGAAGAGATGAAGATCAAATGCAAGGAAAAAAATAGATGATGGTAGAGAATTCTACAGAACAGAGGTGGATGGAAAGAAGGAAGCACCATAACGGGCAAGTCTTAAGTTTCCAGCATCCACACAATATTCGTGGGAGAGCAGGCCACCCCTTGTTCAACGAGGACGGCGCAATGGTGGTGGAATGCGAGAGCCCAATTCCCTCGAGCACCTGCCATTTTAGTATCTGTAGAAAAGAGATAGAGAGCCAACGTCAGGTCGCAGAGATAGAGGGTCAAGAGAGTTTGAAAGTAGAGGATAGTTAATTAATCTTTTAATTTTAGACTCAACCCAATCCAGAAGAGAGAAAGAACCGGAGCCCCATTCAAATGGGAAAACAGTACTCCATACAAGGGCGAATGAGACCCTTATATAATTGGAGTAACTGCTAAGAAGAAAAAATTTTTCGCAACCTAAACAGTATTCTTAATTAAAAAATTTAGTGTTTATGTTAAGACCAAGAGTGTTAATATTATGTATAGGTGAGACGGAAGAGCCATCGGAGAAGATAGGAAAGTTTGGAGGTGTTTTTGAGAGGGAGATGTGAAGAAGTTGAGTTTTTAAGAGTTGAATTTCACAAGGCTGATATGAACCCACCGAGAAATTCCACCCATATCGACATGAATAGAATCCGAAAGTTGATGACTAAAATCAACTCTAGAAGCAAAAGTAGGAGCAGATTCGAAATGAGTAGAAGAATGTAGAGTTGAGTCATCAGCATAAGAGTGAACAGAGTTAAAAGTGCAGTTGAGAATGTCGTTAATGAAAAGAGAGAATAAAGTTAGAGATAAAACAGTACCCTGAGGAACACTACAATTGACAGAAAAGGAAGAAGAGGTCACTCCATCTACAAGTGCCGAAATGGAACGATCTGAGAAAAAATTAGACAAGAGTAAACAAAGAGAAGAAGAAAACCCAAAGGTATGGAGCCTGGAGAGCAGCAAATCATGCCATACCCGGTCAAAGGCCTTGGATAAAGCAAGCGCAACCATATATATATATATATATATATATATATATATATATATATATATATATATATATATATATATATATATATATATATATATATATATATATATATATATATATTTAATCAACTCCGTGTTCTAAGGGAGTGTGGGTCTGAGTTGGCAACTTTCTTTGCTCATCTCTACACTCTATGCCTTAATACTAATACTTTTTCTCAATACTGGAAGAGCGCATATGTTCAGTCGATCTCGAAGAAGGATAGCCACTCTGGTCCATCTAACTATCGTCCCACAGCTCTCACTTGTGTTCTGGCTAAAACCTTTGAAAATCTCCTTAACTCTCATTTACTGAATCATCTGGAGTCACATTATCTTTCAGATCATCAGTATGGCTTTCGACGTTCAAGGTCTACTGGTGACATACTTTACTATCTTACTGATTTATGGTCTTCTTCTCTTAGGGATTGTGGGGAGTTTTGAGTGGTGGCGCTTGTCACTTTTATCTGAGGCGTGTCATGCCTCGCTACTCTCCAAACAAAATTCCTTTGGGTTTCCTCCTTCTCTTTTCTTACTTAAGTCTAGTTTTCTGTCAGTTTGTTCCAAATCAACACTTGTCGATAGTGCGACTTGTTCCTCTTTTTCTGTCAATCGTGTTTTTCCCCAGGGTTCTGTTCTATCTTTATCCTTACTTTTCAATTATGACCTCAGTTTGTATCTCCTTCGATGGCTTTCCCCTTTTTTCTGTAAATAGCATTTACATTCTTGGCCTGAATATAAAAAATAAACTTTCTTTGAAACCTCACTTCACAAAGGTTGCCAGGACGACTTCAAAAGAGCTGGGAATATTGATCAGATTGCAGAAATTTTTTTTCTTCCGAAAAGTTGCTCCAATTATATAAGGGTCTTATCCACCCTTTCATGGAGTACTGTTCTCACATTAGTTAAGGGGTACTACGGTTTCACCTCTCTTCTAGATACTGTTGAATTTAAGGCTAAAACATTAATAAACTGCCAGCTACTTTCAAACTCACTTGACCCCTGTCTCTGCGATGTGACGTTGGTACACTACCTCTTTTCTATAGGTGCTACAGCCGCAGTTAGTCGAGGGAATTGTTCTCCCGTATTCTCCTACCATTACGCTGCCCCCGTAGCACAAGGGGTGTAATGCTTTCACATGAATTTTGAACGAACATATTAAATCCCAGGATTGTCCATTGTGATGCTTCCTTCTTTCCAGATACTTCTGTCTTGTGGATCTCTCTGCCATCATCTGTTTCACCTACTGCATATAATCTTCCTATATTTAAGGCCTTCGTCTGCGCTCACCTGAGAGATTTGAGTTAGGCTGTTAGGATTCTGTTGGTCTTCTTGTATTTTATATTTCTGCCACCTCCAAGGAAAGGGCTCTGCCTGTGAGAGGTACTAAACTGCAAAAAAAAGAGAATATATATATATATATATATATATATATATATATATATATATATATATATATATATATATATATATTATATATATATATATATATATTGAAACTCTTAAAGTCTGCCTCTATCTCCGGGATTCGAACCGTGGCCTCTTGGAGCGTAGGCAAGAGTGTTATCCCCTGCGCCAAGACGGTACAAAAATGAGATTACGTCAGGAAGTCTCATGAAATACTATCATGCTAAACTCTCAACTGACACCCCCCCGACCGCGCCATGACACGGGGGCAAAAAAGCCAATTCAGTCCCTCTTTGTAGCAGACTAGTTAAATCATATCATCCTTTTAGAATTCCTAATTCAATTCGTGGTTGGAAATAATATTGAAACTTTTAAAGTGTCATGGTGCAGTCGGGTGGGGTCCGTTGGGAGTTTATCATGATAGAATTTCATGAGACTTCTCAGCGTGATCTCCTTTTGTACCGTCTTGGCACAGGGGATAAAACTCTTCCTTACAATCCAAGAGGCCAAGGTTCGAATCCCCGCGATATAGCAGACTTTAAGAGTTTCAATATTACTTCGAACCACGAGTTGAGCCAATGGTTCAAAAAAGATGATAAAATACAATAATATTACCAAATACCAAATCGCTATTAGAGATAAAATTCACTATAGAAAATATTTTTAATATTAGCTTAATTTTTAATTTTCCCGGCACTGTTTTCAAAATTAATTAAAAATAAAACCTCTAAAATAAAACCCTTAAGGACGCGTATATAGAGTTCCATGCAATAATGGCCAAATATATTTTGGTGAAACAATTTAAACTTTACATTTCCAAATCTCCCAACATAAATCTGATATACAACGACATAACTTTTAAGTAACGCTATTTTTATACACATCACAGAAGATCACACTATAAACTGGGAAGATGCTCGTTTTGTGTACAGTCGTGAACAAAAGTTCGTTCCTATTAAGCTGGAAATAAATATTTATATAAAATGGAGATCATCTCAGGTTCAGCCAATCACAGTTCAATTAAGCCCCTCTCAATGTTTTTATTCTCTTTTTATTCAAAATAGAGCTTTTATGAAATGATTTCCATTTTATATAAATATTTATTTCCAGCCTAATAGGAACGAACTTTTGTTCACGACTGTACCATTCAAAAATATAAAAATCTCCTCAGAATAGTAAAGTCTTTCTTCATAAAAAAAAATTTGCAATAATTTTAATACTGCTTCAGCATTCTTTGATTTTACCTTCAATTACTTAAAAGCTTTAAAATAAAATACATTTTTTTGAGATATATGTTTTATTTGTGTTTTTTAATTTTTAATTCTTTTATTTTCTTGTTGTCTTCATTTTTATTCTTGTTTTTTTTTTTTTTTTTTTTTTTTTTTTTTTTTTTTTTTCATTGTTATATTTCTTATATCCTTTTTCCTTTCTTCATTATCTTTTTGTATTTTATATTCTATTTTTACATAGTATAATTTGTGTGTATATATATATATATATATATATATATATATATATATATATATATATATATATATATATATATATATATATATATATATATATATATATATATATATATATATATATATATATATATATATATATATATATATATATATATATATATATATATATATAGTATATATATAGATAGATAGATAGATAGATAGATAGATAGATAGATAGATAGATAGATAGATAGATAGATAGATAGATAGATAGATAGATAGATAGATAGATAGATAGATAGATAGACTTTAGACTTTAATTCTTTATTTCGTAGACATAGTACATAACATGGTTAAAAATACAATAAAATTACAATAAAAATATAAATTTACCTAAGAGGATCTTCTCTAACTTGAACGTAAAAAATTCTAAGCCTTAAGAGCATCCAAATCGTTCTGAAATATTTCTGAAACCCCATAGACACGATTAAATATTCTTTCAATATTCCTAATTATCCTAAACGTTGTACAAATTTTAAGGTGATTAATATAATGTTTAAACATAAAAATACCAATTTGATTACATATAAAATGATTACTCATTCTACTTGAAACATTACATATTTTTTTAAAAGCTTTATGGTAACCTATAGCAAACTGATTTAAAATCTGGCTACTGTTTTCTAAATTTATCCACAAATCTGCTCCATAAAAAGGAGTACAATAAGATTTAATCAGGTACAACAAAACCTCCCAACTTAAGGAATTAAATCTTCTTAAAATTACATTAAATTTACTACAAAATTTACTTCTTGCTCATTGAATATCTGGTTTTTCATCCAAATATCTATTTATAATAAAACCTAAGTATTTGGTTTCATTTACATGTTTCAGTATACCGTTAGGCAAAACAAACTTACATTCAATCTCCTTAAAATTGCAATTCTTTTTACAAAAATTCATTGTTACACTTTTCTCATAGTTAATCCTCAAGCATAGTCTGTTATTATTTTTTCCGCATTGTTTAACAAAATTTGTAATCCCGCAATTGATGGTGACAGAAGCACCAGGTCATCTGCATACATGATAATGTTAGAAACATAAAGTCCAAATTTTGTTCCCACTTTACACTCCGAAATTTTATCAACTAATTCATTAATATATACACAAAAAAGGAGAGGAGATAATATCTCTCCTTGTCTCACTTCATTTCTAATTTGCCAAAATTCTGAAAAACCATTCTTATATTTTATACAAGCCGATTGATTTTCATATATCCCAACTATAATATTCACAAAAAAATTCGCAACATTTATATCTATCAGTTTTTTAAATAAGATCTTATGATTTATTTTATCGAAAGCTTTTGTCAAATCCAAAAAAGCTGCATGGACCATTGAACATTTATTTATGTATCTTGCAATTATTTCTTTTAATGTAACGACAGCAGTTGTTGTAGAATACTTTGGCCTAAAACAGTGTTGTCTGTCATTAATGATCACATAGTCCTTTATCCTATTAAAAATACCATATTCGAGTATCTTTAGAAATATCGAAGACATCATAACTGGTCTATAATTATCAATGTCATTTAAGTTTCCAAATTGATTCTTTATAATTGGACCAATTGTACCGTTTAACATTTTAAGAGGCACATGGTTATGCATAAGACATCCGTTCAAAAATCTTGTTAGTATTTTATACAGTTCTTCTGTTCCAAATTTAATATAGAACAAGTGAACATTATCTGGGCCCATTGACGGTTTCATGCTCTGTAAAATCTCCTTAATTTCTCTTATATTAAATAAGTTATAAACCTCTAACCAATTCACCTCTTTTGTCGGTACAGCCTCACCGGACTGACAAAATTCATCATTCAGCACTTTTTTATATTCCTTCGCGAATTGTTCCACAATTTTCTTTTCATCAGTTTCATTTTCAATAACTGTTGCACAATTAAGCTTATTGTTCTTGTTCCCAATTTGATGCCAAAAACTCTTCATATTCTTATTTTTAAAGCTATCAACTAATTTTTTATCACGAATTTCATTTTCATTAGCTCTAATTTTATCTAGATAGATAGATAGATAGATAGATAGACAGATAGATAGATAGATAGATAGATAGATAGATAGATAGATAGATAGATAGATAGATAGATAGATAGATAGATAGATAGATAGATAGATAGATAGATAGATAGATAGATAGATAGATAGATAGATAGATAGATAGATAGATAGATAGATAGATAGATAGATAGATAGATAGATAGATAGATAGATAGATAGATAGATAGATAGATAGATAGATAGATAGATAGATAGATAGCCAGATACATAGATAGACAGATAGGTAGATAGACAGATAAATAGATAGATAAATAGATAAATCTGGATGTCGTCCGAACAAGTCGGAATGAAACCAGCAAGGAAAAACAGATATATACCGGAAGAGGAAATTAATGGAAAGAGAAGAAACATACGAATCATGAGAAACTTTTACCATCAGAATTGGAAAAAGAAGTGAAAATTTGCTTTAAAGAAGTTTGTGAAGGAGAGAAGTAGATATTAAGTCACAAAAAATTCAAAATAAATAATACTTTTGCATTTTAAAAAAAAAATTTAAGATTTCAAGATAACAAAAATTAGTAAATTTATAAATTAGTGTGAAGTTCGGAAAGAGTCGAAGTCTATTCTTTTATTAAAAATGAAATTACTTAAATCAAAATCTGAAGATTTAGGTTTACGTCTTAAGATATGCTCTGAAGTGGTTGGATTTTAATTGCACTCATTTAGATTTTTACCCTTAAAAGAGGGCTTCTTTTCAATAGCTACCAGGGTTGCTCATTTTACATTTTCACCCAGCAGCTGTTTGTAATTTCTTTCCACAGAGTTCCTTCATTAGGAACAATGGGAAGTTGTAGTGATAGGCAAAGCAAGCCGGTTACGTGAAATAGAAGCTTCTCAAGATACCAAGGCTGCTCTTCGTACAGAACGTACGATCTTTAAGAGTAGCATCTGACAGGCATTAGCCAACCAAATTGTATGGTGATGATCAGTGATAAGCACGATTTTGATTTTTCAAATCAAAATCACGATTTTAAACTAAAAATCATGACTTTGATTTGGATTCTAAAATCACAAAATTCTAACTGATTTTGATTTTGATTTAAAATCACAAAATTCTAACTGATTTTGATTTTGATTTAAAATCACAAAATTCTAACTGATTTTGATTTTGATTTAAAATCACAAAATTCTAACTGATTTTGATTTTGATTTTGATTTAAAATCACAAAATTCTAACTGATTTTGATTTTGATTTAAAATCACAAAATTCTAACTGATTTTGATTTTGATTTAAAATCACAAAATTTTTTTTTTTTTTTTTTTATTGATTTTTTTATTTTAAAATTACATCAAAATCACCAAAATCACACAAACACACAAACTATGATAATTAAAATCGAAAGTGAAAAAAATTTAATTTTCAGTTAAGTATATTAATATTAATATATGAAACCTTAATTCCTTACCAATATATAAAAACAAAATAAAAGTTAATTAAATTTGTTCAAAATTTTAAGAATCAATTACAAGTTCAATTAATAAATCTTAATAAAAAAGTTATAAAATAATAAGGTTTTAATAATTAAAATGAGTCACAAATAACGAAACAGATTCAGAAAATTTATCTGAATTTTTCCGAACACATTTTCATTAACTTAATTATTGCACAATGAAATATCTTTTTAATTAACACTACGAAAAATAAATTTATTTACCACTCTCCTTACCCCAAATTTTTAGATCCTCTCTCTCACCTCCGTCCCATCTTACCCCCCCTTCACCCCCTTCACCACCCCAACACACATACTCTCCCTAACTAAAAAGGCCTGTTTGTTCGAAAAAGAAAAATAATTTTGATTGGATTTCTTTTTAATTAATGAACAAAATTAATTCGTAATTATTTGGATTTATATTATAAGCTTACACATAAGTTATATATATATATATATATATATATATATATATATATATATATATATATATATATATATATATATATATATATATATATATATATATATATATATATATATATATATATATATATATATATATATATATATATATATATATATATATATATATATATATATATATATATATATATATATATATATATATATATATATATATATATATATATAATACAGAGAAAAATTTTCCGCACGCCAGGATTCGAACCCATTGACAACAACGTCGCCGTTAGACAATGTATAGAAGGCTCTAACACCGAGCTACACCGCTCCCGAAGAAGGCATAGTAGAACGGTTTTCAAGCTCTTCTACTTCGAATCACTGTAGCAACTAGGTACTTATCTAAATCCATAGAAGGGTGCTTGGAACCCCTACTGGGGCTAGTATGGCATTCTGCTGGGTGCTCCTGGGTTGCAGGAGCAACCAACCAAAGTCAAGCAACGCCAACATGGGCACAACAACTGTTGTAATTCAACTGGCAATATAAGATAGATAAAAATTTTCCGCAAGCTAGAATTCGAACCCATTGACAACAGCGTCGCCGTTAGACAATGTACAGAAGGCTCTCTAACGGCGACGCTGTTGTCAATGGGTTCGAATCCTGGCGCGCGGAAAAATTTTCACAGTCTTATATTGCTAAATTAGTCGCAAGAGTTGTTGTGCTCATGTTGGCGTTGCTTGACTTTGGTTGGTTGCACCTTCAACCAAGGAGCACCAAACAGAATGCCATAGTAGCCCCTGTAGGAGTTCCAAGTACCCTCCTATGGATATATATATATATATATATATATATATATATATATATATATATATATATATATATATATATATATATATATATATATATATATATATATATATATATATATATATATATATATATATATATATATATATATATATATATATATATATATATATATATATATATATATATATATATATACTGCATCGACTTAACAACTTTTAAGTATAGGACACCTCAAGGCTTATCTTTACCATTCTTATTCTTAAAATATCACCAAAAAGGAATTAATACTTAATTTTACACCAAAATTTTTCCACAAAAGCTTATAAATATTAAATATATTCTTCAATACTTTAATCCCCAGAAGACTGTGATGTTATAAGCCAATGAAAGTTGCTGAACATTTATAGTTGCTCTTGTTGATATATATATATATATATATATATATATATATATATATATATATATATATATATATATATATATATATATATATATATATATATATATATATATATATATATATATATATATATATATATATATATATATATATATATATATATATATATATATATATATATATATATATATATATATATATATATATATATATATATATATATATATATATATATATATATATATATATATATATATATATATATATATATATATATATATATATATATATATATATATATATATATATATATATATATATATATATATATATATATATATATATATATATATATATAAGAGTGCATATATTATCTAATGAAAATAAAAAAAAAAAAAACAAAGCAAAGAAAATAAAATTGTATTGAGGAAAGAAGTGAGGAAAAAATTTTAAATTCGGTGCCAATGAATTTGACCAAAATGTTTTGTCAGAAATATAAATGAATATATTGCCAGGAATAAAAGAGTTTATATAACAAGAGAATTGTATACTCTAAATTTCTGTAAGGAAACTGAAATTGAAAGAGAAACTCCATACTGTCTTATAAAGAAGATTTAGAAAACGAAATTAAAAACAAAAGACACGGTAAAAAAAAAAAAAAAAAAAAAAAAAAAGCGAGGAATTTTTTCTTTTTTAAAGTTGAAAAAAAAGCTATAAAAAAAAAAAAAAAAAAAAAAAAAAAAAAAAAAAAAAAGCCTTTAAAAGTGGAATTGAGAAAAAGAAAAAAAATATATTTTCCAAGAAACATTCAACAATGAGAGAAAGAAAAAAAAAAAAAAAAGAGTAGAAATATTAACACTTAAAGGTTACTGGATATGTTACGAAAAAAGCTATTAATAAATTACAAATATATATAGAAGACTGAAAATTAAACACAAGACATGATTGAGGTCAAAAAAGTTTTGAAATTTTAAGAAGAATTATAAATTTCATTTGTGCTCTGAAATAAACCAGAAATGAAAAGTCAATTATATATTTCTGAATATCAACTAAAGCAGAAAGAAGTATTTTGTGCGAGGAAAAAAGTATCTGGAGGTTTCAGATAGTGAATATAAAGAAAGAAATTGATTAGGAAAATTATGAATATCAGATATTAAACTACAATATTGCCAGCATATATATATATATATATATATATATATATATATATATATATATATATATATATATATATATATATATATATATATATATATATATATATATATATATATATATATATATATATATATATATATATATATATATATATATATATATATATATATATATATATATATATATATATATATATATATATATATATATATATATATATATATATATATATATATATAGTAAGACCACTTTTGATTGGATGCCAATGCCAACTGGCGCTCTTTTCGGAGTCCCTCTTTATTTTCTTTAATCTCAAACCAGTTGCCCTTTAACGTCAAACTCCAAACATCCAAGACCACTTTTCCTTCTTCCCCATGGCACATGCTATTAGGCACTTGCCCACACTGTTCATGTGCTGCCTTCTACAGTTGAAAGTACCGACTGGGCATCGGCCCTGACGACCAGAGCATTGCAGTTCTCTCATGCACATACATACGTGTATGCCTACAAGACATCATACGTTCATAATCTCGTGTGCACGCATTCGCATGCGCACGCACTCACACAAACCCTTTGGCACTCTATTTCACAGTGTCATTATGACATTCTGACGTCATGGCACTGCGACATCAAAATTCTATAACATTCCGTGATAATAATCCAACACATTTGAATTAATTTCATTTAGCTTTCATATATATATATATATATATATATATATATATATATATATATATATATATATATATATATATATATATATATATATATATATATATATATATATATATATATATATATATATATATATATATATATATATATATATATATATATATACTGTAAAATTAATTTTATTATACAAAATAGGAGAGAACACTAATCGTACCTTGTGAGATATTTCTAAACAGAGTATGGGACATTCGAATAAGCAAACATAAAACAGTAAAATGATAAATAAATTTTATATTACATAAATAATCCAAAGTTCACTCTATTTGAACTTGATTTTCGTCTACCTTACATAATTCTCTGACGTCATATTGTTTTCATATAATGACATGCAAAATTATTCTTCTCTATTATGTAATTAACGCGTATTCACATTACTTGAATCTGATTTAATGAATGAGTCAGGATGAAATGTTGTCATATTCCTTTCATTTTAATGTGCTGCAAAAAATAAATCTTTTGCATTGTATAATAATCTCGAGGATACAGCACATGAATCTAAGATTTCAAGTATGCGACGTTATAGAATAACATCATATATCCATATATCTACCTCATTTACCTACCTCATAAGCAGGTCTACTCAATATTTTGATTTTTTTCCTTGAGCATGCCATTATAGAATCTCTCCAACAGTTATGTTTAAGCGCGAACAGGCAAGTTCCCGCAGCCATATCGGTATTATCAGCACCTTCTTCCTAAGAAATATATAGATATATATATATATATATATATATATATATATATATATATATATATATATATATATATATATATATATATATATATATATATATATATATATATTACTTCTGCTAATGAGGATTCGAACTTGGGCCTCTCAGATGTTAAGACATTGCGTTAACCACTACACCAACGATGGTACAAAAAAATCTGAGGAGGCCCGAGTTCGAATCCTCATTAGCAGAAGTAAAATTATATAAATTTATTCCACGGTTTTATTAAGTGGCAATTCTTGATTAATATATATATATATATATATATATATATATATATATATATATATATATATATATATATATATATATATATATATATATATATATATATATATATATATATATATAATATATATATATATATATATATATATATATATATATATATATATATATATATATATATATATATATATATATATATATATATATATATATATATATATATATATATATATATATATATATATATATATATATATATATATATATATATATATATATATATATATATATAT
>SEYY01013617.1:25000-26010 GCA_009176605.1 Armadillidium nasatum
AAATATTTTCTTTCTCTTTCATTGTAAAATTGAATATGTTTTGTAGTGTTAACAACATTTTAAAAGGAATACTACAATTTGAGAGCCGATTTTGATCTTTAAAAAAACACATTCATCACAGCAAATTTCATATAGAATCTATCGTACTGAAACATCTCCCACACAATTTTATGTAAAAAAAAAAAAAAAAAAAAAAAAAAAAAAAAAAAAAAAAAAATATATATAAATTACACTCTAACCGTGCATTCTACAGTTTGTGACGATGTACCATATTTTAAATCTATTTTTATCTGTGAAAAAGAATACGCGTGCCCTATGTACGTGCTCCCTAAGTGCCCTTAAATACCCTAAGTACCCTAAGTACCCTAAGTACCCTAAGTACCCTAAGTACCCTAAGTACCCTAAGTACCCTAAGTACCCTAAGTACCCAAGTACCCTAAGAGGATGATACTGTTGAAATATATATATATATATATATATATATATATATATATATATATATATATATATATATATATATATATATATATATATATATATATATATATATATATATATATATATATATATATATATATATATATATATATATATATATATATATATATATATATATATATATATATATATATATATATATATGACTTTGAAAAATTCGTTACTTATTAATTTTAAAATTAAATTTTAGTGGTAGAACATTATTTTTTAAACATTTTTGAATAAATAATTAATTTCGAGACTCAAATCGTGTGAGTAGAATGAAGCATGGCACATGTAAGAAGAGGAAGGGGGAAGAGGGACCTCCTGGGGAAGGAAGTAGAGGGATCCGCTGGGGAAAGGAGGAGATGAATCCCCCTGGAGAAAGGAGGAGAGGAATCCCCTGGGGAAAGGAGCAGAGGGACCCGCTGGGGAACGAGGGAATTCTCCGGCGGAGTTTCATGTACCCCATTTGTCATGCATTTACAGTTTGAAATCTGTTTATGTTATGGTATTTTTTTTTTTGCTTTAAA
>SEYY01013620.1:0-15760 GCA_009176605.1 Armadillidium nasatum
TATTATTATTATAATGATTATTAATATTTTTATTATTTTAATAAGAATAATTATTATTATTATTATTATTATGATTATTACTGTTTTTATAATCATTATTATTATTCTTATCGCTGTTATAATTATTAGCCTACCAAAATCTCAGTATTATAATTGTTAATAGTAATAATTTTTTTTTGTCTGTATTATAAAATGTATAATATTCCAATAGAAGAATTCGTCTCCATAAAAGCAAATTTCAGTTTAGTATCAGAACTTATAAAGTACACGATATATGAATATGTAAATATGTAACTGAAAAAATAAATAAAGAAGAAAGAAAGCAAGAAATATTATTGTTATTATTATCATTATTATTATTATTTCTACTATAATTTTTATTATTATTATTATTATTATTATTATTATATATTATTATTATTATTATTATTATTATTATTATTATTATTATTATTATTATTATTATTATTATTATTATTATTATTATTAATATAATGAATATTTTTTTTAGTAATGATATATTATATTTTCTCTCCCAAAGATTGTCAAATACCGAGTATGTTTGAAAATTCTGGCTGAGTTGGTGAGTAAAAGTTTAAAAGTTTTAAGTGTTTATTAATATTATTAATAAATTTCTCTTTTCTAAATATCTTCTTATTACTAACGTCATTATTATTATTATTTTTATTATTATTATTATTATTATTATTTTTTATTATTATTATTATTATTATTATTATTATTATTATTATTATTATTATTATTATTATTATTATTGCTGTTGTTGCTATTAGTATTAGTATTATTATTTTTAATATTATTATTATTTTCAATATTAATAATATTACTATTTTTAGTAGTATAGTAATTGTTATCACACTTATCTTATTACGTTTTTTTAATTACCCTTTTTGTTATTATTATCATTGTTGTCATTGTTATTATCATTATTATTACAATTATTATTATTTTATAATTTTTATTTTCTTGATTTTTATTGTTACTTTTGTTATAACTATTATTATTATTTTGTCATTAAAATAAACATATTTTAATATAAGCTTTATTAACATTTTGCAATTTTTATTAATGTTATTATCATTATTATAGTTATTATTTTTTTATTAATAATATTATTATTATTATCTCCGGCATCCACGATAGGCCTGGCCCAGCCAGCGATATCCGCTGTGAGCCTGTGAAACCCTAGGATCTTCTTCGAAAGATCCATCTGACAGGACGATAGTCCTTCTTGGGTGATGAAGATTATTTATTTATTTATTTTTATATTATTATTAATATTATTATTATTATTATCATTATTATTATTATTATTAATTATTATTATTATTATTATTATTATTATTATTATTATTATTATTATTATTATTATTATTATTATTATTATTATTATTATTACTATTATCATTATTATTATTGTTATTATTATTATTATTATTATTGTTATTATTATTATTATTATCATTATCATTATTATTATTTATTATTAATATTATTATTATTATTATTATTATTATTATTATTTTATTATTATTATTATTATTATTATTATTATTATTATTATTATTATTTTTTTATTATATTATTATTATTATTATTATTATTATTATATTATATTTTATTATTATTTATTATTTATATTATTTATTATTATTTATTAATTATTATTATTATTTATTATTATTATTATTATTATTATTATTATTATTATTATTTATTATTATTATTATTATTATTATTATTATTATTATTATTATTATTATTATTATTATTATTATTATTATTATTATTATTATTATTATTAATATTATTATTATTATTATTATAATTGCTATTTTTGTTATTATCATCATTATTGTTGTTGTTATTATTATTTTTTATTATTTTCATTTTCATTTTGATAATTACTATAGTTTATAAAATTGTCAACTTCACTATGTTATTACGATTCTTATTATTACTATAATTATTATTAGTATTGTTATTGTTCTAATTATTATTATATTCTTCATTATTATTATAATTATTATTATTAAAATTATCATTATTATAATTTTTTTTGATATTTAATCGAGTTTTTCAATTTTTATTGTTTTTTATTCTTTACTTAGTATAATATTTCTATTTATTTATTCAGTAGTGTTATTATTATTAATATTATTTATTGAACTGTTCTTTATTATAGTATTTGAGTTTATTTTTTTTACATATTTGTATTTATATATGATAATATAGGTTTTTATATATAGTTATTTGTACATTATAAATTTTTTAAAGTATATAATTAGGTATGGTTTGGGGCCAGGACCTGCGAGGGTAGGGTTTATCCCTCTAGTGGGGTGGAACCATATAATATCGAGGCGGATAAAATGAAAGTTTAGAAAGTTTGTTTTATGTAAAATTGGATGTTTGAATGTAAGAGGGTTAATTAAATGATGATATAAAGCAGTTGGAAATTGGAGAGATTTGAAAAGAAAAGGAGTCGGATTTGTTGGGTTTGACTGAGACTAAACTTAAAGGGAAAGGGCAGGTCAATTTTTCATTATTTAATTAAAGCGGTATATTCAGGTGTTGGGGAGAGAGTGAGAGCTAAGGAAGGGGTGGCAATAGTAATGTGTCAAAGATGGTGGGAATGTATGATAAAGTATGAAAATATATCTTCAAGAATTATATGGGTGAAGTTGAGGTTTAATAGAGAGGAATGGGTCTTTGTATGTGCATACGCGCCGATGAATGGAGCAAATGAAGAAGAAAGAAGAGTATTTTGGAAGAAAATGAATGACTGTTTGAATAGTTTTGAGGTGAGTACAAATGTGTGCCTATTAGGGGATTTAAATGCGTAGGTTGATGTGAACAGGGGAGGAGGGGTGGTGGGACCGTTTGGGGTGTGGAACAAATACAAATGGAGAGAGTCTATTAGAAGTATGCGTGGCGAATAGGTTGATAATAGTTGATAATAGGGAATACTTTTTTTGTTAAAAAGTTGAACCATAAGTGGACTTGGGTTAGTGGGATAAATGGTGAAAAGGGTTTCATTGATTACATATGTATTAAGAAAATAATAAGAGATATATTACATTATGTGGATGTGTTTAAAGGAGCTGCTACAATGATATCTGATCATTATTTGGTGTTGGCTAAAATTAGAGTAAGGGGAGGTTTGAATAGGATTAGAGATATAAGTAGAGCAGTAGAGGCTGTGAAAGTAGAGAGATTGGAGCAAGAAGGAGTGGGGGACCAATTTAGAAGAGAGCTTAGGTTAAGATGAGGTGAGGTAAAAGAGATTGCTGTTGAGGGAGTGGAAGAGGAATGGAGAAGGTTAAGGGAATCTTTTTTAGAAATTTCAAAGAATGTTTGTTGGATAAGAAGGGTGGGAGATAGGTGTAAAAGAAAAGAAAGTTAATGGTGGTGTGAGGAGTTAAGTATTGTTGTGAGGGATAAAAGAGAGCTTTTGAAAAATTTCTGGGTACAAATAGGATAGAGGAATGGGAGGATTATAAAGATAAACAGAGGATTGCTGAAAGAGAGGAAAGAAAGGCAAAAGAAGGAGCAGATATAAAATGAGGTAATAAAATAGAGAAGGGATTTAGAGGAAGGAATAAGATGTTTGGGAAGAAGATGAATAAGGTAAGGAATAAAAGGGAAGTGAGAGGAAGGTGGGATAAAAGGCTTAGACGGAGAAATAAGACAGGAAGAAAAGGAGGTTGGAGCAAAATGTATTTAGTATTTTAGTAAGTTGTTAAATGTGAGGAAGGTAGGAGTGTGGTTGTGATGAGGTATAGGGGAGGGATGGTGAATTAGTCTGAGGGAGGAATCCTTATAGAAGAAATAGGTAAAGCTTTGAGGAAAGTGAAAAGAGGTAAATCTACGGGTTTGGATGAAATAAGTGGGAAGATGCTGTTGGAATCGGGTGTGAGCGTGGTAGATTGGGTGTTAAGATTATTTAATTTATGCTTGACAGCGGGTGTGGTACCATAAGATTGGCAGGATGCATGTGTGGTTCCTTTGCATAATGGTAAGGGTGATACGTTTGAGTGTGGGAGCTATAGGGGGATAAGTTTACTTAACGTTGTGGGGAAAGTGTATGGAACAATTTTACAGAATAGGGTAGGGATGGATGGTTTAATAGGAGAGGAACAGGGGGGTTTCAGAGAAGAAAGGGGTTAAAAGGATCAGGTTTTTACATTAAGAATGATTAAGAATAGTAGAGATAAAAAGAAGGATGTGTACATGTGCTTTATAGATCTGGAAAAAGCTTACGATATGATAGACAGGAATAAGATTTGAGAGGTCCTGAATGAGTATGATACGGAGGAGAAAGTATGGGAAGCTATTAAAGCTTTATATCGAATAGCAGGGCATGTGTGAGAGTGAATAGAATGGAGACTGAGTTTTTTTTATGTAAATAATGATCTGAGATAAGGTTGTGTAATGTCTAAGGGGTTATTTAATTTATTTATTAATAAAGTGGTTAGTAAAATGGATAGGGTATGGAAAGGGGTGAGAATGATGGAACATTATGGTATGTGGGATGCAAATGTGTTGATGTATGCGGAGGATGTGGTATTTTGGCTGAAACACATGAAAATTTGAAAGTATTGGTGGATGAGTTTGTAAAGGGTTGTGATGATTTGGGTTTAAGAGTAAATGAGGGTAAGAGTAAAGTGCTGTTAGTGAAAAATAGAGAGGGAGGGGAGAGGGGTGTGGTTGAGGGAGATGATTTACAAATTAAAGTAGGTACGGAGATATTGGAGATCATCACTGTATTTAAGTATCTGGGGGTGATTTCTGGAGAGGCTGATGTAAGTATGAGTGATGAAGTTGGTCATAGAATAAGAAAAGGGGAGAAGGTGTTAGGTGATTTGAGGGATATTTGGGATAGAGGAAGGTTACCAAGGGAGGTGAAGGTGAGAATGTTTGTGGGATGCTGTATACCGGTAGTTATGCATGGGAGTGAAGTATGGAGGTTGAACGCTATAAAGAGGAAAAAAATAGAAGTTTTCGAAATGAAAGGTCTAAGAGCGGTTTATGGAGTTGGTAGAAGAGATAGAGTCAGGAATGTTAGAATAAAAGAAATGTGTGAATGGAGAAAGAGCTTGGTTGAGAGAGCTGAACAAAGGATGCTGAAATGGTTTGGACATGTTTGTAGGATGAATGAAAGAGAAAGGCTAAAAAGGTATTTGTTTCAGAAGTGGAGAGTGTAATAGATAAAAAGAGACCGAGGGGAAGTTGGATGAGTAATGTCAAGGAGCTGTTAAGGGATAGAGGAAAGAATTGAAAGGAGGTTGAGCAGTTGGCAGAGGATAGGAATGAATGGAAAAGATTGTGAAGAAGTGAGTGTTTGGATGGATATGGCCTGCGATAGATACAACCCCACCATTGTGGGAAAGGTTGTAAGTAAAAAAAATAATATATTCATAATTTTTCTTACAGGTACATCAAATTGCTGTTAATTATAACAGTTTTGTTCAGTATGAAGAATGTAAAAGCAAAGTTGGTTAGGTATGTAAAATAAATAAATATCTTTCCTGTTAGTATAGTCAGTATCATAAGCAAAAACAGTAGTAGAAAAGACATTCTTTTTCTTCTTCTTCTTCTTCGTCTCCTTCTACTTCTTTTTTTTCTTCTTCTTCTTCTTCTTCTTCTTCTTCTTCTTCTTTTTCTAATTCTTCTTTTTTCCTATTGTTTTTGTAGAATATTCTTTCTTATCAAATAGTGAATAGTAAGAACATTGAATCATTCAACAAGAAATTGGATATACATTTTATGGAAATTGGTCCATGAATGTATAGTTAAAAAGACTTTTGCTTTATTAGAGCTGTATTATTAGTGAACAAGAAATGACGAAATCATTTATATAACGCTAAATATAACTCTATTAAGAAATCCGGGACCTGTATTTATAGTGTCTTCGCTAAACACTGATTATTAACAGACTAGACTTGAGTGAGCTCTAAAGTCTTTGCTAGTCAGTGTTCGGTAGTGCTAAAGTTCCGTAGTTCTATATTACTATCTTTTCTTCTTCTTATTCACTCTTCGGATTGTTCTTTTTCATCTTCGCAGCCTACTTTTCAGATTCATATTCTTTTTTATCAATATTCAAAGTATTGAGAAAAGTATGTGATATTTATTATTATCATTTATTTTCTCCCGTCTATCTTTGAAGGTAAGTCTTCGTTTTAGCAATAGTAAGACGTTTAGAGCGAATTTTTTTTGGGAAATCCTCAAAGTGATAAGCGGAGCATTTTATTAGGGATTTGTCCAGGTGTAACGTTATCAATAATTTCTGATAATCGTGAAGCAGGTAAAGGATGCTTTTTGTTATTCTAATTTGCTAAACATACAGAAGATATTTTATCATAATTTTATTATGTATTTTATTTATATTTTGAATGTAAAAATGCATTCAAAATATGAATGGATTCTTTTGTATATAGAAATAATTTATTTATATTTTTGTTATCTATATGTTAATGAGTTGTAATGGTAAAGTAGTTAAATTAAACTTCATGTTGTAGACTCAAAATAGAAACATCTACCGAATCATTTGAAGAAAGTTTAATTTACAAACCCTAGACAATAGCAGTGAACCATACGGATGACAAAGAAGGATCCCAAGTTGTTCAGAAAACTTAGTAATTGACTGGAATAGCAGCCGTACAGTATCAGTCTAATGGACGATTATTAGTTGACTGAACTGCTTCCTCCCTCTCTTCTCTATAAATAGGTCCGTAACAACTGGGTCGCCTGTCCGGGATGAATCTTCTTCAGGCAGGAAATAATCAATAGATTCGCCAAGCTCTTTTAGAAACTCGTAAAATTAGACCTTCTTATTCTTCAGTCGTATAAGAAATAACAATACTTCTAACGAAATGAATACTGAAACCCTTAAATTATGTAAAGAATTAGGCTTAAAAGGAAGGGAAGTTACTGAATTCTTTAAAGAAAGAGAAGCTGAAGCCGAAAGAGCGGCAGCAAGAGCTGAAGCTGGAGTCGAAAAAGTTAGAGATTTTGAATTAAAAAAAAATTTGAATTTTAATCGAAATTGGGAATATCAAGTCATATGACAATATTGAATAATCGTAATAATCGTAGAGAAAACGATTTTGATTGGTTCCCTTCAATGAAGACATGGATGATATTAATCACTATGTGGAAGATTTCGAGTATTTTGCATAGAAAAATAAATGAATCGAAATAACATTTGGGTGCTCTCCCTACGGGAAGAACCTTAGGCGTGTATGCGCGAATGCCTAGTCATGAGGCAGATGATTATCAAAAATTGAAACGTGCATTGATACCCAAATTTGATAAATCCAAAGACGAATGTCGATTAGCGAGAGAAGAAAGTAATTTGAGGTGAAAGGGAAATTAAAAATAGAATTTGTTAAATCTAAACGTGAAATAGTTGCTTGCCCACCCACTTTTGGAAGTGAATTATCTAAACAAATAATTTCTAATCTGGAATTTCACATGAAAGATGAGAATTTTTTTTCTCAACCGGAAATTTTTGCTGAGAGGGGAGTACCATCATTGCAGGATTTACCAATTGCCCCTTCATTACCGAAGTGGGAAAGGAATGAAGATGAAACCGCTTCTTCATCTAAAACTCTTATAGAACAAGACAAGAGAGAAGAAAGCTTTCTTACTTTCAACGTTCTCAAGAGGTCCGATAATGCACTGTCGTCAAAGCGTATGAGTAACCAGTATTTAATTTCTCGTAAAGTTTGCATGGAAAGAAATATTGAGAGGGAAGTCGAATATGATAGAACACCAACTCCAAAATTTTAAAAAAAATGAATACTCAAGAGACTGAAAATAAAGACTCTTCTATTTCCTCCAAAGCGGAATCACAGATAGGGCGACTGAGAATGAAAAAGCTAAAACAAGAATCTAAGAGTGAAGTCGAATTTAACATGTTCGATAGAAAATCTACTGCTGAAGGGAACGAAAAAGGACATGAATGTGATTTACCTGTAACGACAATGAGAGATCAATCTTTACGTAACGAAGAGAAAACTATTAAAAAGCCATATTTTGAATGTGAGAAAGACTCTCAGTTATATTCATCTCAAGATAAACATAACTCTGAAGATCATGATAAAGGACCTGTGGTAAATCAGGGTGATAATATTTCAAACCAACGAGGAATGGGGAATGAGATGGAATTTGATATAAATGTCAATCATAAATTTGATGATAACATTTGAAAGTACCATATTTAGAATCAAGGTGTTAATATTTTAAATCAACAAGGAATGAAAAATAAGAAAAAGTTTGATATACATATGAGTCCAAAATTCGGTGAGGACCATATTGATGTTTTTACAAAAGAAATTGTAAAGGTCAAGTGGATGAAGGTGAACTATTTAACTCTCAATCTGAGGAGGAAAACAAACAAATGATCAACAATAGCTATACAGTAACATCTCCTAAGGAAATAAATATCTTTAAAATTAGTCACGAGTCAGAACCAGAAGAAGAGAACTCGACAGAAAATTAAAATATTGCTGTAGTTTCAGAATCAGTATGTGAAAACGTAGACACGAAAGTTGAAACAAGTAGTTATTTATCCTTTTCTAGTTCATCTTCGTCATTGACAAGCTTTTCTTCAAGTTTTTCTAATAGTATTGAAGAGAACGAAATAAAAAACAAGAAGAAAAGGAAAAGGAATCATCGCAAGAAAAGAGAAAGAGAGATGACGGCAATAACGATGATGAAAGCAATATATTAAATAATAAAAAAAAGCGATAGAGGAACAGCGAGTAAAAGGTTTATAATTCAAGCAAGACAATTAAAAATTTAAAAACATAGAAGAAAAAGGAAGGTGAGAGAAAAATAAATTCAAGGAGATCGAGAAAAGGCTAAATCAGGAAGCCGAGATTTGCATGGAGTGAGACTGATTTTTTATCGTCTTAATATCAATGGAGAGAGATGGAATTTTGTGTCCCTCTGCGAGTTTTCAAGGCATGAATGTTACCAAGATAGAAGCAATTCATTCATCGAAGATAGAAAATATGAGAACTCTTTTATCTCTTTAGGAAAATATAAAAGAATGTCAGATAAATTACCTGAAAGTTCCGCTTCTAAAACAAAGAGGTTGGAGAGCTCTAAGAAATGCTCAGACAATATTGCTATTGGATTACTTCGGCGAATCACTGAGAAGAAATTTAGAGTATACTTTGAGTCATTCTGAAGTTTTAATTAAAGACACAAATGAAAAAGGATTCAACAACAAGACAAGCATATATATATATATATATATATATATATATATATATATATATATATATATATATATATATATATATATATATATATATATATATATATATATATATATATATATATATATATATATATATATATATATATATATATATATATATATATATATATATATATATATATATATATATATATAATATATATATATATATATATATATATATATATATATATATATATATATATATATATATATATATATATATATATATATATATATATATATATATATATATATTTATATATATATATATATATATATATATATATATATATATATATATATATATATATATATATATATATATATATATATATATATATATATATATATATATATATATATATATATATATATATATATATATATATATATATA
This sequence comes from Armadillidium nasatum, assembly GCA_009176605.1. Classification (NCBI taxonomy): domain Eukaryota; kingdom Metazoa; phylum Arthropoda; class Malacostraca; order Isopoda; family Armadillidiidae; genus Armadillidium; species Armadillidium nasatum. Next base: position 9,689 of record SEYY01013620.1, read on the forward strand.
TATTATATTTTTTTTATTTTTTTTACTTACAACCTTTCCCACAATCGTCTGGTGGTATCTATCGCAGGCCACATCCATCCAAATATTCATCCCTTACAAATCTTTTCCATTCATTCCTATCCTCTGTCAACCGCACACCCTCCTCCCAATTCTATCCTCTATCCCTTAACAGCTCCCTGACATTACTCATCCAGCTTCCCCTTGGTCTCCCCCTATCTCTTACACCCTCCACTTCTGAAACAAATACCTTTTTAGCCAATCTCTCTTCATTCATCCTACAAACATGTTCCAAACCATCTCAGCATACTTCGTTCAGCTCTCTCAACCAAGCTCTTTCTCCATTCACACATTTCTTTTATTCTAACATTCCTGATTCTATCTGTTCTACCAGCTCCACAAATCGCTCTTAGACCTTTCATTTCGAAAACTTCTATTTTTTTCCTCTTTCTAGCGTTCAACTTCCATACTTCACTCCCATACATAACCACTGGTATACAACATCTCAAACATTCTCACCTTCACTTCCCTTGGTAACCTTCCTCTATCCCAAATATCCCTCAAACCGCCTAACACCTTCTCCCCTTCTCTTATTATATGACAATCTTTATCACTCGTATTTACATCAACCTCTCCAAAAATCACCCCCAGATACTTAAATACAGTGACTAACTCCAATTTCTCCCTATCTACTTTAATTTGTAAATCATCTTCCTCAACCACACCCTCTCTCCTCCCTCCCCATTTTTCATCCACAGCACTTTACTCTTACCCGCATTTACTCTTAAGCCCAAATCATCACAACCCTTTACAAACTCATCCACCAATACTTTCAAATTTTCCTGTGTCTTAGCCAAAAGTACCACATCATCCGCATACATCAACACATTTGCATCCCACATACAATCATGCTTCCCTCATTCTTCATCCCTTTCCCTATCCCCCATCTATTTTTCTCACAACTTTATCAATAAATAAATTAAATAACCCCTTAGACATTACACAACCCGTCCTAGACCATTATTTGCATTAAAAAAAAGCTCAGTCTTCCATTCTGTTTACTCCTCACACATGCTCTGCCATTCCTATATAAAGCTCTAATACCTTCCCGAACTTTCTCCTCAATATCATACTCATTCAGGACCTCCTACAGCTTATTCCTCTCTACCCTATCGTAAGCTTTTTAAAGATCCATAAAGAACATGTACACATCCTTCTTTTTCTCTCTACTTTTCTCTTCAATCATTCTCAATGTAAAAACCTGATCCATACAACCCCTTCCTTCTCTGAAACCTCCTTGTTCCTCTCCTTTTACCCCATCCATCCCTACCCTATTCAGTAAAATTCTTCCATACACTTTCCCTACAACGCTAAGTAAACTTATCCCCACTTTACCTTTATACAAAGGAACCACACATGCATCCTGCCAATCTTGTGGTACCACACCCGATGTCAAACATAAATTAAATAATCTTAACATCTACTCTACCACACTCACACCCCCTTCCAACAGCATTTCCCCACTTATTCCATCCAAACCCGTAGATTTACCTCTTTTCACTTTCCTCAAAGCTTTGCCTATTTCTTCTATAAGGATTATCCCCTCAGACTAATCCACCATCCCTCCCCTATCCCTCAAAACATCTACACTCCTACCTCCCCTCACATTTAACAACCTACTAAAATACTCCATCCATCTTGCTCCAACCTCCTTTACTTCCTGTCTTATTTCTCCGTCTAAACCCTTAATTCCCCCTCCTCTCACCTCCCCTTTATTCCTTGCCTTATTCACCTCCTTTCCAAAACATCTTATTCCTTTCTCTAAATCCCTCCACTATTTTATTACCCCATTTTATATCTGCTCTTTCTTTCGCTCTTCTTACCTCTCTTTTAGCAATCCTCTTTTTATCTTTATAAGCCTCCCATTCCTCTATCTTATTTGTACCAAAAATTTTTCAAAAGCTATCTTTTTATCTCTCACAACAATACTCACCTCTTCACACCACCATTCACTTCCTTTTCTTTTACACCTCCCTCCCACCCTTCTTATCCCACAAACATTCTTTGCACTTTCTACCAAAGATTCTCTTAACCTTCCCCATTCCTCCTCCACTCCCTCAACAACACACTCTTTTATCTCATCCCATCTTAACCTAATCTCTCTTCTAAATTGCTCCCCCACCCCTTCTTCCTCCAATCTCTCTACTTTCACAACCTCTACTGCTCTACTTATATCCCTAATCTTTTTCCAACCTCCCCTTACTCTAATTTTAGCCAACACCAAATAATGATCAGATATCCCTCTAGCAGCTCCTCTAAACACATTCACATCAAGTAATCTATCTCTTACTTCTTTTCTTAATACATATATAATCAAGTAAACCCTTTTCACCATTTATCCCACTAACCCAAGTCCACTTATGATTCAACTTTTTAACAAACCAAGTATTCCCTATTATCAATCCTATTCGCCACGCATACTTCTAATAGACTCTCCCCATTTGTATTTCTGTCCCCCACCCCAAACGGGCCCACCACACCTCCTCCCCTGTCCACACCAACCCGCGCATTTAAATCCCCTAATAGGCACACATTTGTACTCACCTCAAAACCATTCAAGCAGTCATTCAGTTTCTCCCAAAACACTCTTCTTTCTTCCTCATTTGCTCCATTCACCGGCGCGTATGCACATACAAACACCCATTCCTCTCTTCTAAACCTCAACTTCACCCATATAATTCTTGAAGATATTCTTTCATACTTTATCATACATTCCCACCATCTTTGGCTCATTACTATTGCCACCCCTTCCCTAGCTCTCACCCTCTCTCCAACACCTGAATATAACCCCTTTATATCCATTAAAATTGACCTCCCCTTTCCCTTTAAGTTTAGTCTCTGTCAACCCCAACAAATCCAATTTCTTTTCTTTGCAAATCTCTCCAATTTCCAATTGCATTATATTATCATTTAACCCTCTTACATTCAAACATTCAATCTTACATACAACAGAACCTCTCTTAACTTCCATTTTCTCAGCCTCGATATTATTCGGTTCCACCCCACTGGAAGGATAAACCCTGCCCTCGAAGCCCCTATCCTCCTCCCAAACCATACCTATTTTTTTTATACTTAAAATTTATAAAATACAAATATCTATTTATAAAAAAAAAAAAATATACAATCACATATTAATATAAATATGTAAAAAAATCAACTCTAATACTATATAAATTAAAGATCAATAAACAAATTCACAAATAATAATAACACTATCTGAATAAGTAAATAAAAATAATATACTAATTAAAAAATAACAAACAATAAAAGCTAAAATACTAGAATTAATAATAATAATGATGTTCATTAACTGAACAAATAAATATAAATAATATACCAAGTAAAAAACCAAAAACAAAAAAAACAAAAAAAAACAATGAAAGCTAAAATACTAGAATAAATAATTGACACAAAAAAAAAATAGAAAAACTAGATTGTATACACTAACTAAACTTCACTCACTCACTGACTTAATCAAACTTATGCATATAAATACTAAAAAATAATAAATCTTAATAACTGACAACAATCGCTAATATACACAGTCACCAAAAATAAATAAATATATAACTATTACTAATTATAAATATAGCACTATTGCTAAATCATTAGTAATATAAAATAAATATAAAAATACAAAATACTAAAAACATATAGACACAAAAAAGTCTAAAAAAATCACATATACATGCATATATATAACCAATTACCAAATCTATTCAGTAAAAAAAAACAAAAATCATAAAAACAATATTCAAAATTTAAACCTTCTACTGTTGAAATATTAAATAACAATAATCAAATTTCAACAATAACAATGCACTATATTTTATATCAATATCACTTCTAATACTCACGAAGATAATGAATATATAAAAATATATATAAAGATATCAGATAAAAACGATTAAACTATCAAAAACTCTTTAAATAAAAAATTTCAAATCCACTTTAACACCAATATTTTTATAAAAAAAGCACTATAAAAAACACACTTAAAAACTTAAATCCACTTTAACACCAATATTTAATTAAAACTAAAACAAAGATTAGGAGCCACCAGTAGAATTTTCAAACTCTAAAGTACATTATATACTGTAAGAAGTTTACTCTCCTTCGTTAACGAAAAATAGTTTTTATATGGGACTATTTCATATTCTATTTACAATTGACGAGATGGGAAAAAGAACTAGATTAAAAATTTAGTCGCTCCTCCACTAAAGTTAGCAAAAATAACTGTTTTGAATCAATATATAAATCGAATTTTAATTTATATATTAATTTTTTTTAAACAGAAATATTTTATGCAGAAAGTCCTCCTTCCTTCAGTGATCTGTATCTTAGCTTGTGACTTTAACCATCTACAAAACTCATTCCATACTTTACAAAATTTCCTGTCAGAAGATAAGGTTTAAAACCTCAATGCAACTGATGTTCAAATTGCATCTCAAGATCTCCTCACTCTTCTTCTTCTCTATCTCTTCTATTTTGCCCTCTTCACTTATAATTAAAAAAATTATTAATATATATATATATATATTATATATATATATATTATATATATATATATATATATATATATATATATATATAATATATATATATATATATATATATATATATATATATATATTATATATATATATATATATATATATATATATATATATATTATATATATATATATATATATATATATATATTATATATATATATATATATATATATATTATATATATATATATATATATATATATATATATATAATATATATATATATATATATATATATATATATATATATATATATATATATTATATATATATATATATATATATATATATATATATATATATTATATATATATATATAATATATATATATATATATATATATATATATATATATATATATATATATATATATATATATATATATATATATATATATATATATATATATATTATATATATATATATATATATATACATATATATATATATATATATATATATATATATATATATATATATATATATATATATATATATATATAAAATATATATATATATATACTATTAATTATAATAATATATAATATATAATACTATATAATATTGATTTATATAATAATATATATATATATATATATATATATAATATTATATATATATATATATATATATTATAATATATATATATTATATATTATATATATATATATATATTATATTATATATAGTATTATATAATATTATATAATTATATATATTAATATATATATATTTAAAAAATAAATATAAAAAATATATAATATATATATATAATATATATATAATATATATATATATATATATATATATATATATATATATATATATATATATATATATATATATATATATATATATATATATATATATATATATATATTATATATATATATATATTATTAATAGCATATCCTTTTATTATTATTGTTTTTAAAGTTAATAATGTGAATAATAACTAAATTTAGTTTAACACAGTTTTATTTGCAAGTACAGTTATTAACATTGGTAAACACAGTTTTATTGCAAGCATATTAATTTTGGTATACAAAGAGCACTTTAAGGTTAACAGTTGGTTAAATAATGATTCGCGAGAATTAAAAAAGTACGTGTTATAAGTAGGAACACCAATCCAAGAGAGAGGCATAGCGAGGGAACTTCCTTCCCAGCATGACTCAAACTTGCTTAGTTCCATAGAGGGCGCTGTGATCGCAATTGAGTTGCTAGTTTACAAATATCTTAATTTTATGTACAATAATATGTGACACCACATTACTTCCCACCTACAGACTGGAAGTACAAAAGATAAACAGAGAGAGATGTCCTGAACCTGCGACAAATCGTCAGAAGCGGTCTTACCAAGACGACTGAAGACGAAAGAAGCAAAATCCGGAACGGGAGCGTAAAAATAGAGCAGGGTGTGCGTGTGTGTGAGAGAAAGTGAAGAATCTCGACGAAGACTGA
>SEYY01013622.1:0-22500 GCA_009176605.1 Armadillidium nasatum
TACTCCTGTCCAGTTGAAAACATTAGATACTCAACTGAGGTCACTCAGGGTCCTGTATGGCCCCTTTTGTCACCGATGGCCGCTTGGTAACGGAGTGTCAAGCTCGATATTAGGCTACGTATGTCACCTTGCATCACTTCATCCTACAGTCGCAGAATTGTCTGCAGGAGGGGTACAAGAACTGTGGTGAGGGAGAGACTTCCTACACCCTTTGTTTAATGCATGTCTCACAAATGTTCTACTGGATTGAGATCCGGACTGTAAGCTGGTCAACCTTGGTGTTGATTATAACGATATTTAGATAGACTTGAGCACATGCGGCGACGTGTTTTCGGGCATCAAAAGGAGCCCGTGACCAATAAAAGGTGCAAATGAGAAAGCATAGCTTTCGATGATGTCGGTTATGTATCATTAGGAGGTCAAGGACCCACCTTCAATGATATGCAACTTCGTGGAGGCCGTCATTAATATTCCACCCCAGACCTTAACAGAACCTTTACCAAAGGCCCTGACATGTGCGATGCTGCATGTTGCATACTTTTATCCGGCCGTCCAAACACGCGGATAAGAAGGTCGGAGATAAAAAGACAGAATCTGCACTCGTCCGTGAAGAGGATTTTAGCTCAGTCATCCATGGTCTAGTTGATGAGGGCATGCCCAAATTCTAGTCGAGCTCTGCGACGCACTGTGATCAGTGTAGGACCTCTACCCGAAGTATGCAGACAATAGTTGTGTTCGGCAAAGACGTCTCCGCACAGTATTCTGACTTACATACATACACAAAGTACGTTTCGCATATCTAGTGTGGTTCCATTAACAGCTCTTTGTTAAGGATGGATTCTAGGGCTCTTTATCTTATCAGCACTTCACTCTCCCTATTTCTCTCCAGTTTAATTCTACACATCAAACTGTTGCATCACTCTCCCTCTCTCTTTGTAAATATTATCACTCTTACAAGAAGCACTGCAGTACTACACTCTCACGCCGCAAACTTCCTCCATTGATAAGGGTTCGGGCGACACGCCTTTATACATAGTCACATCCTTTCTCTGTCGAACTATGTAACTCCAAACTTAACAGCTATACTCAATCTTGCATGTACTCTACTGGTAAAGTCTGAAACACACTCTCTTTAATCTATTTCCCTAACTTCTTTAATCTGTACACCTTCGAACGCCGTGTATCAAGACATATCGGCCTTTATTTGACCAGGATTTTGAATACTTCTCCAACTCTGGTAAAACTTCGAAAGCCTCAGTCCTTTGCCCACTAGAAGATATATATATATATATATATATATATATATATATATATATATATATATATATATATATATATATATATATATATATATATATATATATATATATATATACACTAATAAGTAGTTTTAGCAGAAAGACTTACCGTGAAAGTTAAATCTTTTAAAGAACCTCTTTTCATGTCAGCCGTAGTGAGTTTCAGGACAAGTTCCGTTTCGTTGACTTGTGAAGTGCTGCATTCGTTATATTTAGAAAAGCAAATATTAATTATATATTTTTGAATGTGACCATTTGGATTTATGGGAGGATCCCATCTTACAATCATTGATTTGCCGGCCTGAAAGGAATAATAAAAATAAAACAAAAAACAATAAAAGTAATAATAATAATAATAATAATAATAATAATAATAATAATAATAATAATAATAATAATAATAATAATAATAATAATAATAATAATAATAATAATAATAATAATAAAATAATAATAATAATAATAATAATAATAATAATAATAATAATAATAATAATAATAATAATAATAATAATAATAATAATAATAATAATAATAATAATAATAATAATAATAATAATAATAATAATAATAATAAATTCAATTCAATTCTCAAGTTTTAATAGAGTATCAAAACCGTGAAGATATCCAAATCATCAGCGGTGTTGGAATAACGCCAAAGAATGACGTCATATAAACGCAAATTCAGGATCAGTTTCTCTGAATGCATTTTTCATAATACAAAATGAATAAATGTATGTAATGTTTGAATGAACGAAAAGAAGAAGGCTGGAACTTAAAACGGAAAACAAATAATGGTTCCTGAATGAAAATAGATGAAGGTGTATGAAAATAAAACTTTGGAAAGTTACAAAGGGAAGGTATGGGGCTCTTGAAAGAAAAAAGGCGAGTATTTATGAAAAATGTTGCAATAAAAATTTCAAAAATTTCAAAAAGTAAAGCTAGGCCCCAGCTGAAATAAAAAAGATTGTAAAAATAAGAATACGAAGTGTTTGAAATAGGAAAGTAATGGGTTCGTAAAACTGAAAAAAAGTAAACGCTTAAACGTATGTATAAAAAAAGTATGAACGCACGTGCGCTCACTGGTGGTGTGTGCGCATGTTTGTACGATTCTGTGAATATGCATGCCTAAGTAAATTCATGCTGTTTTCATTTTTAGTGCATAATAACAGAGGTAAAAAATAAATAAAAGGAAAAAATTTTAAAAATTTTAATAAGGGTAAAAATTAAACTTTAAAATAAAATATTAAAAAAAATAGAAAATTTAAAAGTATACAATTACCAAATAAAGTTTTTAAAAAATAAATAAAGCAAAATTAAGTAAAAAGAAAATTTAGCAGAATTATTTTTTTAATAAAAAAAAACTTTTAAAAAGTAAAAAAGAAAATTGAAACTGCAAATCAAAAAAGAAAATAAAACTAGTTGAAGTTAAAAGAGTGTATCCTCTTTTTTTTTTTTTTTTTTTTTTTTTTTTACACATCACCACCACTCACGGGCAAAGCCCTATTCAAGGAGGGGGTGTTAAAAGAATAAAAATGCAAGTAAATAGAGTACAAAATCCAGAAAATAATAACCACCCCTACAGTACCCACCTAACGCAAATTTCTCAGGTGGCGCAGATGAGGGCTTTAAAGAAATTGAGATTAAATGCAGAGGGAAATACAGCAGATGGAAGAGAGTTCCACAAGACAGAGGTGGCAGGAAAGAAAGAGGCACCACAGCGGACAAGCCAGGAGTTGCCTATGTCCACGCAAAATTGATGCGCGGACATTGCACCCCTTGTGCTGCGAGGACGCCGTAAAGGTGGAGGTACACGGTGGATATTCCCTCGAGCATTTGCCACTGTAGTACCTATAGAAAAGTGACAAGGCACCAACATCACGTCGCAAAGATAAAGAATCAAGAGAATTGGAAAGAGTGGGACAGTTTATAAGTCTTTTAGCCTTTGACTCAACCCTATCCAAAAGACGGGTGAAACCTGAGCCACCCCAGATATGAGAGCAGTACTCCATACAAGGGCGGATGAGACCCTTGTATAATTGGAGTAACTGCGAGGAACAAAAAAATTCTCGCAGTCTAAACAGAACTCCCAGCTTCTTTGAAGCCGCCCTAGCAACCATTGTGATATGAGGTTTCCAAGACATTTTTTTGTTTATGTGAAGGCCAAGGATATTTATATTGTCAACAGGAGAGACGGGAGAACCATCGAAAGAAATAGAAAAGTTAGGAGGTGTCTTTGAGAGAGAGATTTCTAGAAGTTGAGTTTTTAAAGAGTTGAATTTCACAAGGTTGAGACGACCCCACTGGGAAATTCTATCCAGATCTGCAAGAATGGAATTGGAAAGATGTAGACGAGAAGCAACTCTAGATGCAAAGGAAGGAGCAGATTTGAAATGAGTTGAAGAATGGAGGGTTGAGTCATCAGCATATGAATGTATAGGGTTAGATGAACTGCTGAGAAGATCATTAATGAAAAGTAAGAATAGAGTAGGAGACAAGACAGAACCCTGAGGAACACCACTATTGACAGGAAAGGAAGAAGAAGTCGCTCCATCAACAACAGCCGAAATGGAACGATTAGAAAGAAAACTAGACATAAGTAAGCAAAGAGAAGGAGGAAACCCAAAGGAGGGGAGCTTGGAAAGCAGTGACGCATGCCATACCCGGTCAAACGCCTTAGATATGTCAAGCGCCACCACGCAAGTCTCCCCATGGTCCCTAAGGGCAGAAGACCATAGATCTGTGAGATAGGAAAGTATATCACCAGTAGACCTCGACGAAAGCCATACTGATGATCAGAAAGAAGGGAATGAGATTCCAGATGATCTAAGAAGTGAGAGTTAAGAAGGGTTTCAAAGATCTTAGACAGAATACAAGTGAGAGCTATAGGGCGATAGTTGGAAGGATCAGAGCGGCTACCTTTCTTCGGAATAGGTTGGACTATTGCGCGCTTCCAACACTGAGGGAAAGTACTAGTATTGAGGCATAGAGAGAAAAGTTGAATGAGGGACGGAGCCAGCTCAGAGGCACACTCCCTTAAAACTCGGGGAGGAATGCCATCCGGGCCGCTTGCCTTCCTAACGTTCATAGACTTCAGAAGCCCATGCACCTGGTCAAATGAAATCACAGGCAAAGGCATGGGACCTCTGAGAGGAGAAGAAGTAGGAGGAAGATTAAATTGTTAATGTGAATGTATATGTATAAGTGTGCTTTAATGAATTAGGTCATCAGAAGTAATATATATATATAATAATATATATATATATATATATATATATATATATATATATATATATATATATATATATATATATATATATATATATATATATATATATATATATATCTACGTATCAATATCGACTGGGAGGACGTGGGGACGTTAGTTCTGGTATATGTGTAAGTAATTCATACCCCAGGGACACATACTCTTTCCTGAGGCTTTTTGAAAGGAATTAAAAGGGAATTCGCCCTCAAGCTCTTTCCTGAGCCCCTTTTTGACAGGTTTTAGAACGGAATTCCACAGAAACGATTCACCTGGGATTCGAACCAGAGCTACTATAACATCCGGATCCGTCTATGGCTTTTTCCAGGTTCCTGACGGATTCTTGTAAGGGCTTTCGGCACACGGAGGTTCCTCCAGAGGGGGAACGGAGACCCTTTTGCAGAAGAGTTTTGGTTTTCATCTCGGTAGATTTTCCTTCATATACTCTTTACATCGATTTTCGTCAGGAAACCAATCTTTAAATTTTGACGAAGGTAGGTTCGAACGACTAACCTCTGAAATGGATTTCCATGACGTTATCCACTAGACCAAGAGATATTTCTAGTATAAGAGCAAAAACGTCCTTTTAAGTCATGTACATCAAATTTTACAAGTTTCTAAGTTTTCATTTTACCAACATTTATTTATTCCATTTTATTACACTTTACATTCTTTGTATTTAAATTTTATTCCACTTTACATTCTTTGCATTTAAATTTTATTTCACTATACTTATACTATTATTCTATATTATTTAATATATTCTTAACTACTACCTGTTTTCTTTACAAAGCTATAACTAAAATAATTCGCAATTTTGCTTTTCTATTCACATTTTATTTTTTATTTTTAAGCAATACATTAAAGTACATGCATACAATTACCGAATAAGCTCATGTACACCATGTACATCAATTTTACAAATTTCTAAATTTCTATTTTTCCCAATATTTATTTATTCCAATCTAAAACATATAGCATTCTTTGCATTTACATTTTATTTCACCATACACATATTATTATTCCACATTATTTAATCTATTCTAAACTAACATCCGTTTTCTTCACAAAGGAGTAACTAAAATAATTTATTTTCCTTTTTTACCCAGATTTTCTTAATTTTTTTAATGTAATAAATAAAAATAATATTTAAAAAAAAAAAAAAAAAAAAAAAAAAAAAAAAAAAAAAAAAAAAAAAAAAAAAAAAAAATTATATTATATATATATATATATATATATATATATATATATATATACATATATATATATATATATACATATATATATATATATATATATATATATATATATATATATATATATATATATATATATATATATATATATATATATATATATATATATATATATATATATATATATATATATATATTATATATATATATATATATATATATATATATATATATATATATATATATATATATATATATATATATATATATATATATATATATATATATATATATATATATATATATATATATATATATAATATATATATATATATATATATATATATATATATATATATATATATATATATATATATATATATATATATATATATATATATATATATATATATATATATATATATATATATATATATATATATATTATATATATATATATATATATATATATATATATATATATATATATATATATATATACATGAACTCACACTCACATACGTATTCTCAGATACATATACAATCACGTACACAGACACATACACTCAAATACATATATTCGCCCACTCTCATGTACAAATACCCAGATACATATATAATTGTACATTCACTCAATCATTCGAGCACACACACACAAACAAAAACATATATCCATCCACTCAATATTTTTCAGGTTGCCAACATTAGCCATTTTTCTTAGCAAACTTTTCTACCTTTTCACGATTCCTACCTTTTTCCATTTTAAGATCGCCATACCTTTCCTTCAGTTCATCGCAACTTCATCATCTTCGCGTACTCAAGCCTTTTCCGATTTAAGATCCCTATACCTTCACTTTTGATCTTCTCAGCCTTTATTTTTTCACATATTCAGATCCTCAGTTGCTTCATGCTCCGTTTTAAGTTTCAACCCTTCACTTTTTAATTATTCATGATTTACAATCATTCTTTTTCTTTTTTCTCTTTTATTATTTTTTTATATATCTATTTTTTTGCTGTTACCAAATACAATATTCATCACGTTCTTCTTCTCACATACACACACATAACTTCATCGAAGACATTACTATGCTACCCGCATTCATGAAATTGTCATGGTAACCAGCTCTGTCCGTTATCCTAATCGCATGACTTTGAAATTTTTTCTACTTCTTCGCTCATGCACGTAGTAAAGTACGTAATACATATAAGGACTCAGTCTGGGCACGTACACTCACTCACATTCACGTTTTTTCGCATACACAGCAATTGTAACTAACTAAGACCACTTAGTTTAAAATTTTAACATTGCACACACTGTTATACTTGAAATATCAAAGCAAAATTCATGTATATTACTTCTAACAAACACATCACACTCATTTAAAGCTATTAACCACCCCTCTAAATATATTTGTCCCACAAAATAACTCCCTAACGAAAACAAAGTCTTTACTTACACTACATTCATGCTCTCTCACTGCATTCAGACATTTCTACAACACTTATCATAGACACTGTGTAGGTTTCTGCTCTAAGTCTCTCAGCATGCGTCATAAATCTAAACATTAAACTACCTTTTATCACTACTGCATGAGCAAAAACATGTTAGTATCTATCTGACATACAAATTACAGAATTTAACACTCATTGTTCAACCAAAACTATTCAATATATAATTTGAATCTCCATGGTCACCCATATCATATTTAATTAATTGATCTTTCATATACATTTCTAACCCTAAGTTCCACAACATTTATTTTAAAACTCAATATACAATCTAACTTTTTAACACTTATGCATGATCAAAGATATATCTCTCTGGCACACATTTCATTCCCTATACCCTTCAACCTAAAGCTTAATCTCTTTATATAGTTTTACTTTTTAATACTTCGACATGAACAAACCCATGTTATCCACTCTCCAACATACAATTTATAGGAAATTACATGCATTTTTTATTTAATACTTTCAATGTATATCTTAAGAGAAGGCTCCATCTTTAGTTTCGTACTTTTTAGGGATGAAAATTTTTAGTAAACTTTTTTTTAATTTATGCCGATTCCAAATCTGTAATTAGTTTTTCAAAATTCCAAATGGTTCCCGAGAAAAAGACTTTTTAATTAACACATTTCGAATGACCTTGAAAATGTTAATGCGCTTACTCCATGCAATTTTTTTGGATGTAGAGTCATCAAAATTTGTTTTGTAAAATTCTTATAGCAAATCTTCTCCTGATTCCAAATATGTAATTAGTTTTCCATAATGTCAAATGGTTACTGAGATATGACCACTCAAACAAATCTCAAAGGGGACCGACCTATGGAAAGACCCGAACTTTTGGGGGGAAATATTTTTACTTTTTCCATCAATTTTATAGTAAAATCTATGCTGATTCCAAATTTGTATGTAGTTTTTTACAGTTCCTAACGGTTTCTGAGAAAAAGACTTTTCAAGTGACACCTGTCAATGATTTTCAAATTAATTGTCGGCAGATCACTCTTAAAGAAATTTTTTTTATTTTTAAAATTATATTGTCGCAGTTTTATATAAAATAATAAGCAGAGTCCAGATGTGTAATTAGTTTTCCATAATTCCAAATAGTTACTGAAATAAAACCACTCAAAAAATCTCAAAGTGGGACCCTCCGAAGGAAGGACACTTACTTTTGGGGGTAAAATTTTTTTCATCATTTCTTTAGTAAAATATATGCTGATTCCAAATCTGTAATTCGTTTTTCCTAATTTCAAGCGGTTCCTGAGAAAAAGACTTTTCAAGTGACACTTGTCGAATGACCTTGAGTTTGGCGATTTACGGGAACTTCAAAAAAAAAATTTAAATTTTTTGGCATATTTTTATAGGAAATAATAAGGAGATTCCAAATATGCAATTAGTTTTTCATAACTCCAAATGGTTACTGAGATATGACCATTTAACGTGGAATGTACTTTATTAATAACATTATGAGTCTTATGTTTATGCGATTTTCTCGAAATAGCACTTTCAGAGATAAAAATTTGCAAAAAAAATAAAAAACGAAAACAACGATCATTTTCAAACTTTTTTTTTATTGAATTAGAGACAGTTAGAGGAAAATAAATATATCTATCAGATCCCCCCGAAAATTGCGAATCACATTAAGATATTAATTTGAAGTTAAAAAAAATTTAAAAAAATAAAAATTTAGAAGTTTCCGATGACTATGGGCAGAATTTAAACCATCTAAGCCATCACCTATTATAAAAATCATGCGTTCATTTGATTCCTACATATTTTTCCAAATAATTCAAAGAAAAAATAAAATATTTTATATTTTATTAAGGATTTATTGAAAAAAGTGAAAATGGTTATAGAGGGGAGTTTGATCCCCTATAAAAAAAACAAAGATAACGATTCATCTGTTAGTGTCCAAATATATTCATTAATGTTTACCCTCGTTTTGGTCTCATCTACATAAAAAAGGGAAAAAAACATGGAGCTCGCCCTTAATTCATCATAGCACGCTAAACTTTTTATCAATAAAGCATGATCAAAGACATACAGTTATCTCTTTAACTTATATTTTATTGTATTTACATATATTTTCACCCTAAGCCTAATCAGTATGTAACTTAAATTCCT
Organism: Armadillidium nasatum; assembly: GCA_009176605.1. NCBI lineage: Eukaryota > Metazoa > Arthropoda > Malacostraca > Isopoda > Armadillidiidae > Armadillidium > Armadillidium nasatum. The sequence goes on from SEYY01013622.1 coordinate 9,384, forward strand.
GTATTTAACCTATCTTTTGTATTTATTGTATGAACAAAGTAATGCTAGTATCTATCTGGTACGCAAGTCATAGAACTTTTCATTCACTATTCACCTCAAAACTATTCAACATTTATTTTGATTCTCCACTGTTAACTCAATTTTATCATTAAGCCATGAACAAAGACATGGCATCTTCTATCTAGCATACAAATTGCATTACTTTATATTAACATTCAACATTAACTCATAACCATTTAATTTAATTCTTCATATTCAACATATTTTTTCGCATAGGTATCGTCAAAGATATTTCCAAACTCTCTATTAGCACGCAATTTTTAGAACTTGACACACATTTCATACCCAAATCCCTCCAAGATGTGACTTAAGTACTACATTCTACCTGACTTTAAACACTTTTTCAAGTTCAAAGAGATGTCATCATCTCTCTAACATGCAGTTTATAGAGGCTCACATACATTTCTTATCTAAATCTTTCATCATATATCTTATTTCGCAATAATCATTTGACTTTCTATCATTAAACCTTGATCAAAGATATGCCTATTTCCCTCTAACACAGCATCTATTGAACCTTTTTATGCGATTCATACCCTATTCCCTTCAACATATAATTAAATCTCTGTATTTAATCAAACTTTTGTATTGAATGTATAAACAAAGTCATCCTCGTATCTATCTGGTACGTAAGTAATAGAACTTTTCATTTATTTTTTAATTCGAAACTATTCAACATTTAATTTGATTCTCCAAACGTGAATTAATTTTATCATTAAGGCATGAGCAGAGTCATTTCATCATCTATCTTGCATACAAATTATAGATCTTTACATTAATATTAAGCATAAACTCATAGACATTTAACTTAATTGATTGAAAAAAATTCAACTTAAATTTTTCGCAAAGATATGATCAAAGATATACTGTTTTAATCTCTAATACATATTTTATAAACTTAACATACAATTCATACCCTAATCCCACACTCCAATATATAACTTAATATCCATATACAACCTGACTTTTAACATTTGGGACAAGGTCGAACACAAATCATCAGCTCTCTAACATGTAATTTATAGATCCTTACATACATTTCTTATCTAATCCTCCCAAAATATATCTTAACTCACCATGGTTCACAAAATTTTTTATCATTAAAACATGATCAAAGACTTACTGACAGCTCTCCACCACGTAATTTATAAATATTGACATGTATTTCATTACATAATCATCCCGTCATTTCCCTTAACCTCCATATACTTCCAAACTTTTATCACTTCGGCATGATCAAGCACATTTCATCATCTATCTAACGTGTAATTTATAGAACTTCATATACTTTTCTTAACTAATTCCTTCAAAATATATCTTAATTCACCATAGCTCACTAAACTTTTTATCATTATACCTATCGTCATCATATTTTCCAATACGAATGTAAATATTGTGACGTCATACATTTTCTTTATTACTATGTACTCGAGTTATTATATTTATATGAATTTATGTTTGCATCATCACCACCATAAATTCATGTGACGTCATACCTTTTCTTTGAACGTATTGCTTTCGAGTCGTAACCTGAATTATAAACCGTGGAACTATTTATTATTCTTAACTAAGTGACGTCATTGGATCTATTTTTTCCCGATATTTAACATGCTTTTTATACTTACTTAAAGTTAACACAAAATATTCATGTGGTTTATGAGGTCATTACCACTTAGTTTGTTGTATTTTTTTCAATCAATTTCTGATATTTATAATCATGTGATTTGTCACTACGTAACCCTACAAATCCTTATATTTCATGTTTTTAGTCAGCCTCATTTACATTTTCCGTATAACCATGTATTTATCATACCTGTTTCAAAGTTTTAGTAGGCTTCTGGCTTTTGCCCACCAGAGGTGAAATTATATATATATATATATATATATATATATATATATATATATATATATATATATATATATATATATATATATATATATATATATATATATATATATATATATATATATATATATATATATATATATATATATATATATATATATATATATATATATATATATATATATATATATATATATATATATATATATATATATATATATATATATATATATAAATAGCGCGGTTTATTAAGAAGTGTATGGTTAATAATAGCTTTGCTCACCTATTATGTTTATTTCTTAAGCATAATAGTATAGCACAGTCAAATTTTCATCACTTTAAATATTATTCTTTATCCACTACTACAGGATTTAGGCAAGGTTAATAATCATAAATTCTACAGTTTATTGAGCACTCACACAATAAGTTCTGAATTCAAAGCACTTCAAACACACTTCATTCCCTTTATATCAAGCCTCATTTGCTTAGTTTAGAAGAGAGGTGTTCTTAACACCTCCTTAAAGGCACTATCTCTTGGGCTCACTGACTCTTTCGTCTGCGCTTTCTCCTTTCGCCATCACCTTTTTTGAATTTACCAATCACGTTCATTTTTAATATCACCTGATATGAGTTTGAGGAGTTGTGGTTCATTTCAATACAGTGGTGATCCCTAGAATTTGGAAATTCATAACTATAACGCCTCACACATCACGCATATTAATTTCAACAATGCAAAGGAAAGTAGAAAGGAAGGATGTTTTAAATTGCTAAAGTTCGAGGATAAGAGAAACAATGTTATTATTAAAGATCTAATATCTGAATAGTAACACTAATTACATCCGATACTCATTTGTTTAAATACCATTTTTGTTCCTGTAATAAATTTTATTACTGCATCTCATTCTAAAAACAATCGATTCTATCTAAGACTCTATATGGTAATATGCCTTTATATTCCTTAGGTTTTCCACCTCTGTTCTTCCATTCTTTTCAACATATACAGTATTATTTTTGAATTTAGCAACTTTATATGGATCATAGTAGCGTGGTTCTATCTTCCCCAGATTGGACTGCCTGTTTCTTACAAGCACATACTTTGCTTCCTTTAGATCCTTTGGCATAATTTTTCTTGTTTTTAAGGGTAGGTCTCAATGCCAGAGGCTTCGAGTGGAGGTATGTTAATTTTTCAGCATAAGTTTTATAATCCATATAAGGTTTGCTAATTTTGCTTTCAAGTAAAGCTCCTGGTATCAGCGGGTTTTGGCCAAATATCAGCATGGATGCTGTAATTCCGCTATCTTCTATTGGGAGCAGTTCTTCAAACAAAATAGTGCAAAAGGTAGGAGATCAATCCACTTCTGTTTATACGTAGATATTTCCGCAAGCATAGTCCTAAAACAACTCAACAGTGTCTTGTAATAGACTTCCAATGCTCCATTACTCTCTGGTGAATAGTTGCTTGACATTACGAGCTTTATTCCTAACATTTTGCGCACACTTTGGAAAAGCCATGAAGTAAACTGAGGCCCTCTATCGCTTATAAGCATTTTCATCACTCCTCCTACAGGGAACATTTCCCGTACCATAGTATCAGCTATAGTCTCTTTTTCTACGTTTTTCAGAGGAAAAGCCCATATGTACCTGGAGTACCTGTCTAAAAAGGTTAATAAATATTTATACCCTCTGCATTCCGGCATCTTAAGAATGTCAACATGAACTATTTCAAACTTCTCGGATACCTCTTGAAACTTTTTATATTCTGGGTTAATGTTCTTAATGAGCTTTGCCCTTTGACAAGGATCACACGTTCTCACAAACTCTTTCACTTTTGCATTCATATTTTTAAACACGAATTCTGATTTCAAGCTTTTCACCGTTCTTTGAACTCCAAGGTGCCCCCTTCCATAGCAATACTCAATCACTCCATTTACACACTTTCCAGGAACATACATTCGATAATAACCCAGAGATATATCAATATAAAGCTCTACTTTCGGTATCTCTATACCAAAACTTTCTTTTCGCTAGATTTAATGCAGTTGCTTCTTTCCCTGTAATATATCTTTTTAATCCTTCATCTCCTTCCTGAGATTCCTTTGACTTTTCGTAGATTATTCCCTTCTAAATTTATTTAAAGAATCAGCCGAAAATTTTTTAAATATCTCTCCAAATACAGCAGCTTTAATTTTGGTTTCCCTTTAGCATTATATATATATATATATATATATATATATAATATTATATATATATATATATATATATATATATATATATAATATTATATATATATTATATATATAACTCCTCCGGTAGGCAAAGGCCGGAGACCTACTGAATTCCACCGGAGTTAGAAAAATACTATTCAGGTCGATGCTGGCCGACATGTCCAGATACACGGCGTTTGAAAGTATGCAAGTCAAAGGAAGTTGGGAAAACAGATAAAGGGAGTGTGTTCCAGACTTTACCAGTAGAGTATATGTAAGATTGAGCACAGCGGTTAAATCTGGGGTCAGAGAGTTGGACAGAGAAAGACAGAAAACATCCCTATACAGAGCAAGCAACTGGGGTGGCGTGAAGTAATTCTGAAGGCACCTCAGAACACCCAACCTCTTAGAAGCTTGTTTAGAAAGAGAAGTAATGTGATCTTTCCAAGAAAGATCACGAGAAAAAGAAACACCGAGAATAATAAGAACAGATGAAGGTTTGAGTTGTGTGTTTTCGAAGAAGATATCATAGTTGTGTGGAAAATTGTGTCAAGTGGAGAGATGGAGGATCTGAGTTTTTTAAGCATTGAAAACAACCATGTTTTCTCTGCCCCAATTGGAAATACGTGAAAGATCAGATTGTTAGTTGCTCCAAGGCTATCCTTCTCGAGTCTATCAACTGCTGTTGGGTGGGACGTTTTTCAAACTGGAAGGAATAATGAAGGGTGGAGTCTTTTTTATTGCCAGGAGTTCTTTACTAAGCATTGTATAAGCTCTCACACTGTTTTAAAACAGCGTTATAAAATCCCAAAGGTTTTCTTTCTTCATTATCTATGAAAATGGCACCTGTAGTAGCTATATCGCTTGCATTGGTGCATATAATTAGAAGAGTATCTCTTTCAGGGTACCCTAGCTCAACTGCATCTTACAACGCTGACTTCGCTTCTTCAAATGCTAACTCTGAATCGCGATTCCACTTTATTTTTCTAGAACTGGAAAGTTTTCCTCTCAACTCAAGCGTCAGTGGTTCTAGAATATGAGCCAAATTCGGAATGCAAGAACGGAAAAAGTTAAGCTACCCTAGAAATGATCTGAGTTGCTTAATTGTCTTAGGTTTTGAAATTCTCTTAATAACCTCGACTCTCTCTGTATTCGGTTTCATGCCGCCGCTGGAAATGTCGTATCCTGGGAAGGTTACCTGCTTTTCACCAATCATGCTCTTTGATCCATTTAAATAAATTTTGCAGTAAGAAAATCGTTCCAACACTTTCTCTAATATTTGTTTATGCTCTTCTTCTCCTTCGTAGCAATTAGTATGTCATCTATTTAAACAAACACATGTGAAAGGTCAGCCAGCAATATGTGCATAAATCTGAGAAATGCACCCGCTGAATTGCAATGCCCCTCGACAATTGTGTTGTAGCTAAAACTACCAAAAGGAGTATTTATTGTGAAGTACTTCTTACTGTTTTCATCCAATGGAAGATTATAAAAGGCTTTTGTTAAGTCTAGATTGGTAAAAATTTTGCATTTTGCAATTATATTGGCTACATCTCCAAGGTTTGGGAGTGCACAGCAATCTCTAATTGATATTGCACATATTTGTCTCAGATCTGCAACTACCCTCACCTCCTTCTCGTCCTTTTTAAAGACGTTTATGGAGAACCCCATTCGCTGTTGCTTCTACTTCTTACTTCTACTTCGAGAATTTTTTGCTGCTCCACTTTTATTTCATTGTATAGACTAGCAGAGAGCCGTCGTGCTTTAATATTGATGGGTACCCCCTTTCACCATAATTTGGCATTGGAAGTTACTTTTGAGCTCTTGCCGAACTCTTTACGGTACCCTTCCTACTGATGTACGCAAGTATTTGCCTGTCGTGATGACACTTTCTTCATTCATCTCTCTACTCGCACTCCCACTGTTGCCAAATTTCTCCCATTCATTCATTTTCTCAATTTTTAATTTCGAGTGTAATTTTAGATAAAGGTTTTCAAATAAATGTTTAAAAGTATTAATAAGCTGGACAAGAGAGAGAATAGGGCTATTAGACAAATTACAAGATAGTTTAAGAGTATAGTCAGGAAACTTACAATCTAAAAATTTGTTATTACTACGAGAGTTACCAATTAGTTTAATATTAAAATTTGCTTCTGAGCCAATTAGAATGTTTTCCTTAAAATTTTATATAAAGTTGTTACTACATAAAAAATCTAAACCTAAAATTTGCGTAGGCACATTTGCCTTTAGCACCTCTACCTTATAAAAGCCCCTCATACCAATATCAATGTTCAACGTCTCTCTGCCATCACCTCTATGGGCGCTTCGTTAGCAGCTATTAAGTTTCCCACCATCTCACACATTCTCTCCTTTTCACTTGTTGGGATTACGGTTACAATTGCACCACAGTCGATCATGAATACTATCACAATTATTATTATTATTTATTAATTTTATTATTATTATTATTATTATTATTATTATTATTATTATTATTATTATTATCAATATTATAATAATTTATCATTATTATTATTTTTTTTATTTTTTTTTTTATTTTTTTTATTTTTTTTATTTTTTTTTTTTTTTTTTTTTATTATTATTTATTATTATATATTATTATATTATTATTATTATTATTATTATTATTATTATTATTATTATTTATTATTATTATTATTATTATTATTATTATTATTATTATTATTATTATTATTATTATTATTATTATTATTATTATTATTATTATTATTATTATTATTATTATTATTATTATTATTATTATTATTATTATTATTATTATTATTATTATTATTATTATTCTTATTATTTTGTTCTCGTTTACGTTCAATTTTTCCACTTAACGTCTAGTGAAAATTTGGCTTAAAATTATTATGTCAACGACGCTCGCAAATCTCATCGTCTGCTTCTCTTTACTTTGAAGTCTATGGGGAGTCGTATTCACTCGTTTCCCGAATTGTCAGTTCTAGCGGTGTAGTTGGTCGCTTTCATTGGTTTATTTTCCTTCTTTAAAAGAGGTCCATAGCACATTGTCCGAATTCACATCTATAACTTTCATATCCGTATTGTTGATGATATAAACAAAGACCTCCGTCTGTTTGATATCCCGCGTGGTTTCTGCCAGGGTTGCTATTTCTTCTCGCACTTGCGATTCTGCCATATCGTGTAAATTTCCAGTATTCTCTTGAATTTTCTTTTTCATAGCATTCGCTGTATATTCTTTCGGCTATGAAATTCAAAATTCACGTTACTCGAAAGATCCTTAATTTGTTTCAAAATCTCAGAATGACTCTTTATTAATTGTCTTAAAAAATAGCTGTTTTCCTTTTCTTCTTGTTCACTGAATTTGCCAGTCTGGCCCATTTTTACATCTTGCAAAGAGAACACTTGCCCCCATCCCTTGTTTCCGTGGGGGAAAGGGTTTTGTGTTCCTTCGAGAGTGAAAAACATTCGATACATGCTGTCTGAGACTAGCACTATTTCTTTTATTGATGCACTCTCGATCGTAGTTTGCAACTAAATTTGAATGGGAATTGGCATTTCTGATAATAATAGTTATCTCATGAACTTCGCGTCGTTGTCTACCAGCAATGAATAATTAAAGTTTCCCAATGCATTTCTAACTCATTCCAAATATTCGTATGGCCTCTCGTCTGGTTTTAACCAGTGTTTGAAACTGAGCGTACACTCTCCCTGAGACATTTCGCATATGTGGCTTCTATGTCCTGTAGCAAATTGCTGTAACAGTTGTTGCTCAAAGGGAATGAGAATTTAGCAATTAGAGTGGTGGGTAATATTGTAGATAACAATTTCACCTTTTCTTTAGGGTCGTTAAAGGAATACAAGTTAAATATGTTGTTTATGGTATTTACCAGTTGATGGCATCTGTTTCGTCAAATTGGGACAAATGGCTTGAAAATAATGGCCGTTGGTGGGTGGACTGCTTTTGTGGTGGAGAATTAAGGGAGTTGGGGGATTCTCTTCTTCTGCTCTTGCGTCTTGAAGTTGTGGCTTGGGAAGGGGAAGATTTTTCCTCCATCTCGCTAAAAGAATCGTTGTAGCTCTGGGTTGGAGAGGGAACTTCCTCTCTGTTGGTTGATTCGGAGTCTTTGGGTAGATCTCTTTTCCTCTTTCCCCTAGTAGACCTTGCTTTTGGGGGAGTTCTTCTAATGCGTGGCATTTTGTAACCATCTTTTCTTGAGATTTCCCCGATATTCCAGTATTCTCTATTTTCTTGAAGTGTCTGTTGGTTTAACCTTCACATTCTTTTGCCCTTCTGTGGCTAAAAAAAATCACTGGCAATTCAATTTGCAATCTTGCAATATTGCAAAACGTCACTCTTTCTGTCACCAATATTTGCAACTGCCTTGAAATTGCTTGCTTATTAAGTTAAGAATAGCTTTGCTTATTTATTATGTTTATTTCTTAAGCATAATAGTATATCATAGTCAAATTTTCATCCTTTTAATAGATATTATTCAATATTCACTACTACAGGATTTAGGCAAGGTTAATAATCATAAATTCTACGGTTTATTGAGAACTCTCTACATAAGGACTGAATTCAAAGCACTTCAAACCCACTTCATTCAATTTTTATCAAGCCTTATTTGCTCAGTTTAGAAGAGAGGTGTACTGAACACCTCCTTAAGGGCACTATCTCTTGGCCTCACTGACTCTTTCGTCAGCGCTTTCTACTCTTGCCCTCACTCTATTTAAATTTACCAATCACGTTCGTTTTTAATATCACCTGATATAAGTATGAGGAGTCGTGGTTCATTTCAATACACACACACACACACACATATATATATATATATATATATATATATATATATATATATATATATATATATATATATATATATATATATATATATATATATATATATATATATATATATATATATATATATATATATATATATATATATATATATATATATATATATATATATATATATATATATATATATATATATATATATATATATATATATATATATATATATATATGTTTGGTTTATGACTTTTTTAATTTTTTGTATAATATGGGAATTCCTGTACCAGAAGCGTTTAATTATTTTCAGTTTTTTATAAAAATTCACCCCAACATTAAATTCCCAAATGTAGGTAGCTGCATTATGACTTTCTGGAATCTTCTACATATTTCGAGGATAGTTTCGAACATTCTGGAAAGTTATAACTTGCATTTCATGTGCCTCAGCCTACATGCTCGGTTACATATATAAATGTGAGCACTGATGCAGTTGTTATTCAACTAAATCGCATTCGTGAAGAGTGTTGCTGTTTGTGCTTCAAAATTTTTGTATCGATTATTTTTATTTCAATCATTTGTTAGAGTTTTGAAATATACTGAATGACCAACGCTATTTGCTTTTCTAAAAGATCAACATTCTACATGTACTCCTTTCTTTCAATCATATTGTCTAATAAGAAAAGAGCCTCAACCGCCTAAATTTAATTAATTTACAGGCACTTGATCTACCAAATGGAAAAAACTGGTACTGTCGTCATAGGAATTACAGCTGCTCTTGATGAAAAGAGTGTATTGAAAAGTATAATTATGATTGTTGCAGATCCTATGAATGTAAACATTGGAAGAAAGAATGCGATTGACATTCAGTTACAATGACTGTTTGTACAAAAGAAACTGGAAGAACAATTCATTGGTTGGCAACATCACTTTCTTGACTGAGTGCTTAGCGTATTAATGGATGGAAAACTTGGGGCAACAACAAACATTATCCAATATTGAATATCAATTATTCCAGAACAAGGAAAAGTTCAAGATGAATTTCAATAATGATAAAGAAGAGATTAATGAAACAGCAAGATGCAATGATGATATGAAATTCCTGTTTCTTTTAACTACAGTTTTATGCTTTTTAGAAGAATCTGGAAGACTTCCTAAAATGAAGTTTTAACATATATCTAAATTAGTAACGTAAGATTGAATTTCGTCGTTATATTAGCACTTTTAGCATTTAGTCTTCTAAATGATAGAAGAGCCTCACTACTCATAATTTGTAGATTCATCTCTCACAAATAAGCAGACCATTGGTTTACTGACCAAATTTACAATATAGATAATTATCAAAAGCTATGCAGCTTCTTGCAACTTCTCAATGAAAGTTTTAAACTCTGTGAAAAATTTTTAGAAACAAGAAATATCAAGACTGAACATATACAGAATAAATCACTATTCAGAACTGGCAATCAAATGCCTTTAAGATCTTCAAATAGAAATTTTAACTTAGATTTATTTTGCCTAAAAAAATCATGATGATATTATATTATGTTGTCATTAAGGTATATACCCTTCAACCTTTATCGTTATATAGATATTCGTAATTTTTGAATTGATATGTAATATTATATAATATAATATAATATAATATAAAATAACATAATATATAATATAATATAATATAATATTGTAAAACGTACTATCCAATTACTATCCAATTACAAATACTAAATCAAATTGATACCTATTTCATTACTTTTTAACAAAAGCTCGTTGATTAATGTCACAGGAACACGGGGTTATCAAAAAAACATAACCCTATATATATATATATATATATATTATATATATATATATATATATATATATATATATATATATATATATATATATATATATATATATATATTATATTCTTCATCTTCCGCCAGGAGGGGTTTTCACCCTGTTAGTGGAACCAGCATCTTTCTCCATCAGCTCTTAAAACTCCTTTAGGAACTCTCTACAAGATCATGTTTTTCGGCTCATTGGTTTCAATGCTAGTTCTTGAGTTTTATTTAAACTCTCAATAGGGTTTTTACCCTTTTAGTTGGGCTAGCATCTAATCTCCAGAAAATTATGCTTCTTGCAGCTAAGGTCTCCCATGCTGGTTCTAGGGTTATTGCAAGCCATTAGCATAGTAATCACAGGGCAGAGTGGCTGTTCCTGTAACTCTTGCTTTTAGTTCTCCTCACACAAACTGATAATGTCCTCGATGTTCAAAATAATACATATATATATATATATATATATATATATATATTATATATATAATATATATATATATATATATTATATATATATATATATATATATATATATATATATATATATATATATGGGTGTTTGAATTTATATTACCTTTGAAACATTAATGAAGGCCCGAATATTGAGAGGTTTGCTTGGAGTTGAAGAAGGAGATCTTAACTTTACGATAGTTGCTTCGCTCTCGCCCCAGTTAGTGATTCCTTTGATTGATACAGTAAGAGGAGAATAAGGATCGACAAAGAATGGGACTTTTAATCGATTTTCTTTTGTAACATAAACTCCCTTTTCTTTTTCACCAGTTATCATAACGTGGTAACGCAAATCTCCGTAAAAGTTCTCATCTATTTTATGAATAAGTTTTGAGTTTAATTGCTGAAGAGGCGGAGATGGTACAGCATTCCAAGTAATAAAAAAGTCTTTCCAGTCTCCATCGGTTCGGACAGATGAAAACTCTATGGATTCAGGAAGAAATCCAAGGCTATCAAGTTCTGTGAGAATGGAAAGTAAATAATAATAAAAATAAAAATAATAATAATAATAATAATAATAATAATAATAATAATAATAATAATAATAATAATAATAATAATAATAATAATAATAATAATAATAAAATGGTAGAAATGATGCATTTTCTTTTAAATCAATTTTAATTACAGTGTAACAGCTACAGAACAATATGAAAAATGAAATAATCTAATTACTTTAAATTTAAAAAGAAAAAATGTCTTCGAAATTTTAACTTGTTTTACGTCTGTTTTTCTTAACAATTTAGTGATCTAATACAAGAAAAGTTATATTCTAACCAGGAAATTATTTTTATTTTATATTTAAAAAGAGAATATAAAAAAAATTTAATAACTCATTTCAAACGTGGGCAAAGGTCAGAGGCGTACTAAAATTCCACCAGAGTTAGGGGGAAGACGGGATCCTACTCAAATTAAAGGCCGACGTGGCCTGATGCACGAAGTTTGAAGGTGTGTAAGTCATAGGAAGTTGGGAAAATAGAAGAAGGGAGTGTGTTCCAAACTTTAATAGTAGAGTACATGTAGGACAGAGCATAGCGGTTAAGTCTGGGGTCAAGGAAAGGATGAGACTATGTAGAAAGCCTAGTCGCAAGAGACCTTCTCAGTGGTGGAGGTATGCGACGAGAGAGTTCAGAAGAGCAGTGACCATTGCAATAGCGATAGTATAGAGAGAGTAACGCAACAATTCGATGTGCAGAAAGAGACTGGAGAGAATTAGTGAGAGCAGGAGAGTTGATACGACGAAAAGCCCTAGACTCCACCTTCCCAAGAAGAACTGTATGAGTGGAACTACCTCAGATGTGTGACGCATACTCCATACAGGGGCGAACAACACCCCTATACAGAGCAAGCAACTGGGGTGATGTGAAGAAATATTGAAGGTGCCTCAGAACAACTAACATCTTAGAAGCTAGTTCAGAAAGAGAGGTAATGTGATCTTTCCAAGAAAGATCACGAGAAAAACAAACTCCAAGAATATTAAGAACAGATGATGGTCTGAGTTGAATATTGTCGAAGAAGATATCATAGTTGTGTGGAAGATTGTGTCTAATAAAAAGATGGGGGAATTGAGTTTTTGAGGCATTTAAAAAAACCATGTTCGCTCTGCCCCAATTTGAAATACCAGATAGATAAGAAGTCAGATGCTCCAAGGCAACCTTCCTTGCGTCTAATAACTGTCGTTGGGAAAGCGCCTTTCAAACTGAAAAGAGTAATGAAGGGTGGAGTCATCAGCATAGGAGTTGATAGGAGATGAAGTAACAAAAAGAAGGTCATTAATGAAAAGTAGAAAAAGTGTTGGGGATAGGACAGATCTTTGAAGAACACCACTATTAATAGATTTAATGGAACGTCTACAACTACTGCTACTATAGAACGACCG
>SEYY01013623.1:0-13313 GCA_009176605.1 Armadillidium nasatum
ATTAGCTTAGACGCTTCTCCCTCAAGATACAAGAGGGAATGCTATCCATAGATTTCATGCACGTAATCATGTGTGATTACTGTTGGAGACATGGAATACCTAAGAGGAGAAGGAATAAGTGAGGAAAACTGGAATCGTCCAAGGTGGAATTGGATGATGAAAAGAGGTTGAAGAGATTAAAGGAGTGTTAGTTACAATACAGCCAGAGAGAATAAGAGGATGAGAGACAGTTTTACATATTTTTCTTAAGAGGACAGAAATTTTTACCAGCAGGAGAAAAAAAAAAAATTTTTAAATTTTGATTAAAAAAATAAAGAATGGATTGAAATCTGAACCCAAATCCAATTCCATATGATTTTTGGATTTCTGAATCCAAATCTGAATCCAGGACTTTCAAATCCGAATTTTCAGCTAATTTTTCAATTTCTTAAATCTGAATCTGAATCCATGAAAAACTTAATGTGGATTTGGATATCACTGATATATATATATATATATTATATATATATATATATATATATATATATATATATATATATATATATATATATATATATATATATATATATATATATATATATATATATATATATATATATATATATATATATATATATATATATATATATATATATATATATATATATATATATATATATATATATATATATATATATATATATATATATATATATATATTATCAGGTATTAATCTCCAACACAAACTCCTTTCTAAAATTATTAATTTCGGTGATTTCAAAGTTTACCACTACCAATGGCTTTTCTTTAACTATTCCTCATGATTCAGGTTGTGAATTCACACCAAACATTTCTGTTTAGTTCAACCTTAAGCAGTTGATGCAACTTCCGTTCTCGTATCCCTGAACAGTTTTGATGATGAACTCAGCACTCATGACGTTTCTTAATCACTGGTCTTCTCCTTACACTTAAAATTTCCTCTTCTGGGTTCATACAATCACCTTTTTTTATTCTCTTCTGTGTCAAGTCTTCCATTGGTGCTGCCACAGCCTCTGACACTTCGATAATGCTATATAGTTTGAATTGCAGTCGTACTTCCCATTATTTAGAGAAAATAGAAAAGAAAGGAGAAAAAGTAAAGGATGTAAGATTGAATTAATACTAGAATTTTAATTGCAGGTGATTATTATAATATAAAGGAAGGTTGTAGATTTAAGCAAAGAATTGTCCTAAGCATGAGGAAAGAAATCTTTGCTTAAAAGACGTATAGTCAGAGATATTACATATTATTGTATGATCATAAATATTTATCATTAAGTTAATTTAAAACATATATATATAGTCCATGAGATTTTTTGGTTAATTTATTGATTAAGTGTAGTTAATAAATTGTTTTTTTAAAAAATATGCTAGAGATAAAAGTTCTATTTCTGCAAGAAAATTGACACACATCCAACTGGTGAAGGATGCGAAATTGCATTTTTAAACCACTATGAAAAGTATTGACATCAAGACGACTCTGAAGAATGACGTCACATCAGTATGACTTACTCACCTTCTACAGATATCTGCAAATTCCTGTGACTCCCGAGAGTATACTATGCTACCCATTGTTTACAAACCTGAATGTTTACTCTAGAAATGCTTTTGTAATACAAAATTTGTCTTTTTGATTAAATAAAAATTCATGTTTCTTTAACTGTAGTATGATTGGCTGAGCGCTCCAACAATCTGTATTAATGTGTATTAATCCATTCAAATTCAATAATTGCTCAGGAATGGAACTACAGTATGGAATTAGTCATTAAATTAAAAGATAGAAGGTTGTCTCATGAAATCATGAAAGAGTGTCTGAGTTGTAACCTTTTTAAGTGGATGTAATTGTGCATGTTTTGCACTTGTCATGAATTTTCAAACTCTGATAATGTCTTTGTCATTATTCGATACAAAAAGCAAGTATTGTCATTTTATATATATATATATATATATATATATATATATATATATATATATATATATATATATATATATATATATATATATATATATATATATATATATATATATATATATATATATATATATATATATATATATATAATATATATATATTATTTTATATAGAGTTCTGTACACCATGGCCCAAGGAATTGGAATCTGAAGAAGCACAAAATTACTTTTATCCTCTTGTTGTGAAAACATCATCGTATCTTCAGTCTTCGCCATCACTTAGAGACGCTAGAGCCCGTTCTGTGTCTATAACAGTAATTCATTATATTTTCTTATTTTATTTTTCATTAAATGTTGGAAGTAGTTTTTAAGTTATTAAAGACAATAGCGCTCATTTCACATATGAACTGATTTTGTTCCTCAGGGTTTCTGTTCTCCCAACTGTTTTCATTACCTCTCACTTTCTTCTCCTATCCACTCTTATGCCGATTATTATCCATCCTTCATTATTCCTTTCATTTTGAAAGTAGGTTCACTCACCAGAAATTATCCTATGATAGGAGGATGGTCTTGGAGCATCTGACCTCTGATCTTTTTCATATCACTAATTGTGGTAAAAACTTGTTGTTTTTTTTCAATGTCACAAAAACCTAGTTCTTTTACCTTTACATACTCTTCTCACAACTACAACGTTTTCTTTGAAAACACACAATTTAACATACTTCTCCCATTCTTAATATTCCTTCATATTTTCTTTTCTTGTGATCTTTGTAGGATCACATTATCTGTGTCACAAAAGAAACTTGTAAGAGACTTGGTTGTTTTAAGACACCTTCAGAACTTTTTCACTACACTCCAGTTGCGTACTCTGCATAAGGACGTTTGCCTCTTATAGGCTTTGAATCGCACATCAAGAGATAATTTCACATAACAGCTCACCTTGAAAAGCTTTTCGACATATCAACTCCCTTGATCTCATTGACTCTCTTCATTTTTATTCATCCAATCGACCTATTGCATCACAATCCTTATACTCTCATCACTATTACAGTGATCAGAGGCTCTCTCGAGCTCTCTAATTACTTAACGACTCTTTTGAGGAGAATTCACGTAACTCGTCTTTCGGCATTGTTAAAATTCTGAACACTCTTCCCTCTTCTATTTATTTCCTGTGAATGACACACTTTCGAATATTTCACCTTTGATTTGGTTCTGATTTTGGTTATTCTTTCAACTCTGCTCCATTCTTTCGAAGATTCTCTCCTTTATCTACCTATATATATATATATATATATATATATATATATATATATATATATATATATATATATATATATATATATATATATATATATATATATATATATATATATATATATATATTATATATAGTTTTCAAGTTCCGTGTATCGGGACATGTCGGCGTTTAACGATATTGACACAACTGGTAGAAAATTGGTAGGCCTCTGGCCTTTGCCCACCAGAGGATATTATATATATATATATATATATATATATATATATATATATATATATATATATATATATATATATATATATATATATATATATATATATATATATATATATATATATATATATATATATATATATATATAGTGATGGCATCCGCATTCGTGGAGCATCCTCATCAAAATTAACATATCGCATGCACATTTTCGAAAAAATTCAACATCCACAACCAACTTAAAATTCGAAATCCGCATCCGCAAATTACAAAAATTTGACATCCGATCCATAATATATATATATATATATATATATATATATATATATATATATATATATATATATATATATATATATATATATATATATATATATATATATATATATATATATATATATATATATATATAATTTCTGAAACATTCGTTGTTTTTATTTTAATCTTCACTTTATTGAACATCACTTTTCCTCCTCTAGACTTCAACTCTTATTCTTAACCTAAACTCTGGTGCTTGAGGGTTCTGACAGCAAAATCTACTCTGTTTCTTACCATTTCTATCCTTCAATTTTTAGCCAAAAGCAAATGTGCAAATGTTAGCAACGACGTAATTTGTTCTCGTATGTCTAATCTTGGGTCTTGCCTATTTTCTATCCTATTGTTTTGAGACTCATGACAACCTACTACTAAGTTCATCTGTTCTATGTATCTATCTCCTAATGGATTATAAGTATCTTAAATTCTTGGTGATTTCAATGTTCTCCCCATCAGTGATCTTCTTCTAATTGTCAAGATGCAACAGGCAAACAATCATTCCATTTTTCTATCCAGTATCCCGAATCGTTTTCAAGTTTCTTAATTGGAACAGAGAAAATATCGGTTTTACTAAATTGAATTTTATTTTAGGCTTTTATATTAAGTATTTTGTAAATTTTATATATATATATATATATATATATATATATATATATATATATATATATATATATATATATATATATATATATATATATATATATATATATATATATATATATATATATATATATATATATATATATAGGTCTCATTGGATAGTTTGAAGTTGGATTGGCATGGATAAGCTACTACCTTTATTTGGCGAGAGATTCGATCCTATAACGAGACTACTCACAATAACAGCTGATCGTTGTCCGCTCAGTCAACAAAATTTAGATTATTTTTTATATTTATTGACTGTCATTTATAATGAGTCAAAGGTACTTTCATATCATTTGCGTTATTATTAAACATTACAGAGAAGACAGCACCAATATTATTATTATTATTTTGATCATTATTATTGTCATTATTTTAACTAAAATATTTCATTTTAGTATTTTAAAACTTAAAAGTTTTGCTCAACTTTTATGATAATTTATTTTATACATACGGAAATAATTATTATTATATATTATTATTACTTTTAATTAGGCTAATTAATTGATTAATTTAACAGACGTTATTCAGATCTATTTTTAATCCGTTTCATTCGTTATTTCTTTTTAAAATTGTGAATAATATTTACTTAAGATCTTTTCAAATTTCAAATATTAAGGAAATATATTATTCTTATTAAATAAATTACAAATTAATTCTTTATTCTTTACTCTTGAAATTTGATCTTTTATACTCGTATTATATAATCTAGTGAAATTTGTAAAACAGCTTTTTATTTATAAGGAAATTGTTATATTAGCACAAAAAAACTTCCGTAAATCATAATAAATTTGAACTCTATAATAGGTAACTTTTGCTACCCACACAACAGAAAAATCCAAAAATGTATATATTAAAGATATTTTTGGATCTTTGTGGTGATGGGTTATAAAGACCATCTCAAACAGTTTCTTAACTGCTTCATAAAAGACTAAAAATGAAATTTGTTTTGAAATT
Source organism: Armadillidium nasatum (assembly GCA_009176605.1). Classification (NCBI taxonomy): domain Eukaryota; kingdom Metazoa; phylum Arthropoda; class Malacostraca; order Isopoda; family Armadillidiidae; genus Armadillidium; species Armadillidium nasatum. The sequence continues at coordinate 5,312 of SEYY01013623.1, forward strand.
GAAAATGATTGAGAGAAAGGTTTCATTGACTTTTATTTTTCATTTTAATAGAAAACGGAGCCTTGGGAGCATGAAAAGAGGGGAATTTGACTACGAATATTTTGACTCCGATAGAAGTAAAAGTTAAATGTTAAGAAGTTAAATGTTTGATAACCTTAATCTTTATGAAAATTATATTACAACTACAAGATATTAAATTAAAATTCTGTATTATGTAAATTAAACTTATAAATACGAAAACTCATTCCTTTAATTAAAATATAATAAAATTTCTTGTTATTTTAGTATAATTAGTCTAATTGGAATTCATTCCCTGGTTCATTTTGCAATTCTCTTCATGGGTTTTTAATTCCCAGTTTCTTTCTTAATTACTCCATACAAATTCAAACGTCGAAAAGATTCTTTCAATTGACTCTGAACTTGCTGGACACCATTGAATTGCAAATCACAAAACTCTATCGGAATATAATAATAAAATAATAATAAAAAATTTCGATGAAAGAAAGGAATGCAATTTTATAATCTCAGTATATATGAAGCAAATAATGAATCAAAATTTGCTTCTTATCAAAAGTGGGCTTATTTATAAGGTCTTTTTTTTTCAATGAATGAAAAGTTCTGATTCAAAAAGCTTCAAAAATAAGTAAATAAATTTAAATCATTAAAATGTTGCTCGCTATCCAATCATAAACAAATAATACTTTAATTAAAAAATATTAATTTACAGTAGAAATACCTCTTTTTAACCCTGAAAATAAATAAAAACTATATTTTCAAAGAGATAAAGAAATAAAGAAGCGAAAATTAATGGAGAAAAAAAAATAAAATAAAATTTAGAAATTCTTATCTTTAACACACCTTGATTGTTATATCTTAACTCCAAAGACGGATTTCTGGAATGCCCTTGCCTACCATTACCACTAACTGGATTAGCTGGATGTGGATTTAAACATGGAGAATTTGAGGAGCGTCCTTTATCCTTTGGCGTTTCAGAGGATGATGACGACGAAGACGATGATGGTGATACAGGAGTTGGGTCCTCAATAGGAATGGCTAGAGAAAATAAAAAAATAAGGGATTCCTATAAAAGCAAAGTATATAACTCCGTAGGGATGTCATCAGATAACAATCAGGGATGTGTAACATCAAAAGTTTAATTGAAAGAAAGCAAGTAGTGGAATTAAAACTGAAGATTGGAACTATCGATATTTCAATTTTACATTTACTTGAGACTGACTGCTTTTTTCTTGTGCATTAAGAGATTTCAAAACTTATCTTAAATATAAGTTAAAATATAGTTATGTGATATGTAAATATAAGTTGAAACATAGTTATGTGATATGTGTCAAATCCAAACAGTAGATATGCTAACAAGTTTCTTGTGAATAAAGTATTAAAGGTAAAGTTTCATTGTTTATGTTTAGATCAATATATAGAGTTTACTTTGAAAATCAAAAAAAAAATTTTTTTTTTGGTCAAAAATTGTTATCTAGTTCTATTTAAATTTTGTTGTTTAATCAACTGTCTTCAAGATTTTTGTAAAAAATAAAAAAGTTTTATACCATTTTTTTTGAGATACTATTGAAAAATATCAATTATTTTTCCATCTTTAACTGAAAAGGTTTACACTTTAAACGCCAAAAAAAATTTTAAATTAATAAAAAAAAAAAAAAAAAAAAAAAAAAAAAAAAAAAAAAAAAAATTTAAATTAATAAATATGAGCAACAAAAGCCAGCCCTTTAAGTCAAAAGTTGAAAATGAGGTGGTGTCAAACCCAGAGTCGGAAGTTCGACTTGAAGTGGAGTTAAGGTGAAGAGTCTAGTCTGAGTCATGGAGTCCAAAGTCAAAAGTTGAGGTGTAGTCAGAACCAAAATTAGAGGTTCAACTTGAAGTGGAGTTAAGGTGAAGAGTCTAGTCTGAGTCATGGAGTCCAAAGTCAAAAGTTGAGGTGTAGTCAGAACCAAAATTAGAGGTTCAACTTGAAGTGGAGTTAAGAAAGTCTATACTGGAGTCTTTGAGGTGTAGTCAGAACCAAAATTAGAGGTTTATAACTGACAAGTCAATTATCAGATAGCTTTGACACGGTAACAAATAACAATACTAATATAATTTTCAAAATTGTTGTCATTTGGCTGCTATTATGTCTCTTTTTTTTTTTTTTTTTTTTTTTTTTTTTTTTTTTTTTAAAGAAATCATTCATAAATATGAAACATTAACATATTATAATTGACTCATTATTAATACAAATACTACAAATACATACATACAAATTGCATAAAATACTACTAAATTTTGGCAGTTTTCCATGTTTTCTGTTTATACTGTTGCCTCTTCAATTCATGTTGTCTTCTATCTCAGCTCTCAAGCTCATCAGTATTTAAAGTTCAATCATGGAAATTATCATTAATACAGTACATCGATAATAGAAAAAAACACTGACAAAAAAAAAATTTATTAGATCAAATTTTCATTTTTCCTATAGCTTACATTCCTCAAATAGTGCAATTTCAAAAAGTACGAAATATTGCTAGAACCAATTAGCCATATTTTGCGAGATATACCTGTATATATATATATATATATATATATATATATATATATATATATATATATATATATATATATATATATATATATATATATATATATATATATATATATATATATATATATATATATATATATATATATCAGGGTTAGCAGAAACCAAGGTTTTTTTTTAAGAAGTCCAGTCCAGTACATTTCTATTAAAACTTCTTTTGGGTTTACTAAAATGTATATTTTGAAATTTATATTGATAAAATTTGGGTGTTACAGAGTTAAAAAAAATTTTTCACCTGCAAATTGTTGTCCAGACTGCCTTCTTCTTTCTTGCCTATCCTATACCACCTCACTTACCGGACAATCAAGTGTAACCCAACTCCCACTACAGCCCCCAGGAAAACTATATCACTAAGCGCTCAGGGACACAGACCCCTAGACACTATAATAAGATAAAAGGCCCCCTTGCTAACCGATAGGAAATGTATAGGCAATTTCTTCCTCTTCTTTCTTCTCTGAACTAAAAATATTCTTTTCTTTCTTAGAGTTGTTCAACTCTAGATATTTACTTAATTCTAAATATTAAAATACTAATTATACCTTTCCTTTTATAAATATATAAATTACTTTAAAGGGAGAATTTATGACCCTTTCCTTTAATCCTTTAACTTTAACCTAGACACCTGCAATAAAGATATAATACATATAATATATTTAATAACATCTAATCTCCTTCTACTTCCAAAATAACACCATCCAAACCCAATCCAGTGATTCTCTTCTTCTTCTTTTTTCTCACCCTATAAATATACATTTGTAAACTTTAAAAACAAAAAATCCCCTAAACTTTTTTTATGTAATATTTTTGCTTCTTTAGACATGAATAAAAGAAATATCTTGGAACTTATTTTCATAAATTGTTTACTTTGTTCAATGACTCCCTCCATCCTTTTTCAAATGACTAAACTGTTTCTTCATTCTCTTTTACTATCACAATTACAATAGACATCCTTCTTCTGGACTCTAATTTCAAGCCTTTTTTGAGGAGAGTGTGAAGGAATATCTTCCAACAAGTCTCACCCTTTCTCTGTCAAACTCTCCAACCACAAACTTAACAAATGTGCTTACTTTTACATATACTCAACCCGTAATGTCTGGTACAGTTTTATTTTCATTTGTAAACTATCAAATGTCTCTATATTGGGTCATGTTAACCTCTAAATCTGGTGGATCATGCATTAATAGCCATTTCAATATATATATATATATATATATATATATATATATATATATATATATATATATATATATATATATATATATATATATATATATATATATATATATATATATATATATATATATATATATATATATATATATATATATATATATATATATATATATATATATATATATATATATATATATATATATATATATATATTATATATATATATATATATATATATATATATATATATATATATATCACCTGAAAATCTTGTTGATAAGAATCACATTCCAAGTCTAATTCTTCAATCTTTATTTCATTTTCAGATTTGATATTCATTTTAATAGAAATAAATTCTAAATAATTACCAAACCTAAAACAGAAAAATAAAATAAAAACAATCATGGTGGCAATGATAGTTTTTACCACCTTTGTTTTTCCAGGGAAAAAGCTTTGGAAAAACTGGGAAAAAGATTTTTGATAATAATGGGTAAAACCTCAATGATAGAATTACATAAACTTTTACTTATCAGATTTGGGTACTATTATTACACTGCAGGAATTTAATTTACTGCTAAGCTGTGGTACATTGTATTAGATAATGAATATTAACTGATTAAGTAATCAAATTTTAATATTATATTAAGCTACTATTATATTTACGTAATTAAACAATAAAATTATATAACTTGACAAATTCACAGATTTATACATAGTACAGATTTTACAGTAACCTGTAAGCTGTAATTACTAGATAGCCTAGTTATAATTTTTTTTATTTTATAAAAAAATTGTGCTATTTACAAACCAGGAGTAATGCAGCAAAATACTAAACTATCTTCTATTCTCTTTTTATGTAAACATAATGTGTGTTTGAATTAAGGGAAATAGTAGGGTTTTGATAAGCATTTTTTGTTTTTTTCTTAATATATGAAAGAAAAATAATCATAAATTTTTTTTTTTTTTTTTTTTGGGGGGGGGGGATTAAATTAGGGGTCGGAAAATGATTTGGCAATTGTAGCGTTCACAGTAGTGGATTTTTTTCGTATGGAGACTAAGTTGCTGAAACTAGCAACATACCTATATGTTGCGAGTTTAACTGGAACAACGCATAAGGATTTGAAAATAATACCTATGAGTCTCTACTAGTACAACAAGGTTGCTGGATCATTGGCGTTATAAAAAATATTTTTAAAAAATTTTTTTATCGCATTTTTTTTTTTTTTTTAAATATTTTTTAAAAAAATTATATATATATATATATATATATATATATATATATATATATATATATATATATATATATATATATATATATATATATATATATATATATATATATATATATCCTTTGTGAGCATTAGTTTTTTTTTTGATTGGCTGTTATATGTAGTTGACTTAAAGGGGCAAAACTATGCCTAACAGCCAGCAAATAGATGTAACTAACCTAACCCAAAACCACTGTTCATTAATTATGAATAATGGCTAACAAAAAGACTTAATCTACAATAAAACTAATGTTCGTTAGGTCTAGGGCTTTAGGCAGGGTTGCCTAAAATTTGTAAAGAGGTCAAAAGCCCTTAAATTTTAGATTAACAAAATTACATATAATTTTAACTGAGATTAAGGGAATCTAAAATCAAAACACAAAGATGAACATTCCACAAGCCAAAAAGGAGGGGTCAAAAGAAAAACAAAATACTGAAAAAACAAGAAAAAAATCTTAATTTTCTTATATTTCATTTGATTTAAATCCACTTTTAATAAGTATAATTTTTCATTTTAACCCTGGCAGGCAAACCCCAGTTTTCCCTGATTACTGCTATTTTTTATATCAATATTTTTTTATCGATATTTTATTTTAATCAATATCCTTACATGTATAGGTTAGGCCTCTTTTACGGAAACTTCGGTAGTTCAGGTTATGATAAGTCGAACTGAGTACGCTAGAAAAGTAAGTAATAATAATTGTGTGTATGTGTGGTGTAATAGGGGTTTAGGACGTCTGTCAAGTTAGCAGCTAAAGATTTTTTTTAAGGACAAACTTCAAAGGACAAATAGGACAGACAACCACAGTGTAACAATAAATAAATAAATAAGAATTATTAAAATATAATTTTAAAAATATAATAAATTTAACGAATATAATGTAAATATATAATAAATAAGTGAAAAATAATAAATTTATAAAAATAAAAAAAAAAAAAAAAAAAAAAAAAAAAAAAAAAAAAAAAAAAAAAAAAAAAAAAAAAAAAAAAAAAAAAAAAAAAAAAAAAAAAAAAAAAAAAAAAAATTTTTTTTTTGTAGGGAACTAAAAAAAAATTATAGGCAAGCCGTTAATATGAAAGCACTGACAACCTTTATAGGACTACGTCATTGTGCATTGTGCATCTTTCTGCTGTATTAAAAGATCTCGTGACGTCATATTGAAGAAAAAATTTTCATTAGTTTTAAAATTTTTTTAATTAAAATGTTTCTTTTTTATTTACTTTTCTTACAAAATCATGTCGTTCGCCGAAAAAAAAAAAAAAATCAGATCATTTCATTTCAGTAGTTAGGCTGAGTAGGAAAAAAAATACGGGCCCCCTACACTAAAGTATTACCAAAAAAAATGGTAAAAAACAGCCTTCCAGAGAGAGAGAGAAAAAAAAACCTTGTTAACTCTTTTAAATTTTGTTATTGTTTAGAGGAGGGACAAATCTAAAACATTTATTTAAGGCACTTTTTAAACCCATTTGTTTGGTTAGAGATACAGCCTCTCAAACTTTGGAAATTTTGAAATTTTGTTGAAAATTGGACTTTCGATAAGACATACCTCGAAAAAAACAAATACCATTGAATAAAGTATTTAAAGAATTTGTAGCTCTGTCCCTCATCTATAGACCTTACAAAAATAAAAAACATTTAACATTTTTTTTTTTTTTTTCATTTTGTCTGGGGTTTTTCAAAATTGGAAGGAAAAAATTTTTAACACCTGGTCAAGTTAGGGCATGTAACTTTTTTTCTGTAAAGCACAGAAAAAAAACTCTATTAGAAGCTTTTGTAGCCAATAGATTTTTGGAATATATACCCCAAATTTCAGACCAAAAAATTTTTTGACTTGGCCTCACCGTAGATTTAAACATACCTTAAATTTAAAAAAAAAAAAAAACTTAAACTGTTAATCCCTCGTAAAAACGTTAGGAATGGAGCTTTTTCGTCGGGAAAACCGCTATCTATACTGAAATTTTCAGGAGAATCGATAAAAATAAAAATAAAATTCAAACATTGGATCCTTCCTTATATAAAAATAATGGAAATAACCTTATATATTATTTTTTTTTAAACTATCTTTTATTTTAATATAATTATCATCTGTCTATGCACTACCAGGTTGCTGCATCAGCGTCGGAGTAAATTTTATAGCTATTTCGGAGCTGAAAAAAAGTAAATTAAAAAAAATTAATATATATATATATATATATATATATATATATATATATATATATATATATATATATATATATATATATATATATATATATATATATATATATATATATATATATATATATATATATATATATATATATATATATATATATATATATATATATATATATATATATATATATATATCTATTTAGAGAGAGAGAGAGAGAGAGAGAGCTAAGATTAAACAAGCTCCTGATAGAAAAGATAGACTATTTAGTGAGAATGTTAAGAAAGAAATTTCCAATTTCCTATACAGTCAGAAAAAAGTTTTTATTGAATAAGATCCGGAGAGAAGGATTAAATTGTTAAGTCCAAAGATCTATGAAAAATCTTATTAGCTCCAAGGTAATTATTTGAATAAAGTTATCCCTTATTTTCTGATATTGTAAGTCTTTTATGATTTTTATTCCAAAACGTTAATTATTTTATTTGTCACGTACTCTTTTCATTATGGTTTGAAATTATATGCTTAAAATCTTATATGCTTAAATATCTATTTTGAGATTTGTGTGCCTTACTTTCCCTCATTTGATGTTTTCATTGCAAGTGCGCTTGCTAGATGTAATTCCTTTGTAAGTATTTTATAATTCTAGACCTTTGTCTCTAATGATTCTCATTTTGCATTCTGCTTGAGCTTTGTTATCCTTTTCTTCAGAGTGAACTAGAACAATAAGACATCTTTGGAGGCGTAGTTTGATAAAAGGGCGAGGTTGGTAATGGAATTGCTTCAACAGCCTTGGGGTTGATGGTATT
>SEYY01013624.1:5000-13133 GCA_009176605.1 Armadillidium nasatum
TTTATATTAAAATGAGCAAAACTAGTAAGAAGTCTTATATTATTAAATAGTGTTTTCTTTTAATTTTGAAAATGAGAACTTAAAATTTCTTTTTTCATTCCCTAAATCAGTTATAATATCTTCTATCAATTGATGTTTTTGATGAGAAACTTTTCCCTGTGAACGCTTTTTAAGCAAAGCCCATTTATTCTTTCGTTGGAAATCGTTGACATTAGCCACGTTTGAACACATCGTAAGGTAATAAATGACCTTTCAATATTACAAGTAGTAGGTGGAAGTGTGAGAAGTACTTTGGCAGCTTGTGCAACTATTGGGAAAAATGTGCAATGATTTTGAAGTAATGTGATGTAACACATTTTCTCATCTATTTGTTTCGAATCTGATTCCTTCCAGAATTAAAACCATGATTCTGCTTTACCCATTGGGTTGTCAATGTTATATTTAGTTATAATGATCTCAATTTTTTTTTTAAAAATTTGGATTTGGTTAATTTTCTTATTCTAACTGAGTGCAAAATGCAAAGAAAGGTAGTTGTCATATTGTGTTCCGAAAATCTGATACTAAGAGATGATATGAGAGAATCAATGTAAGGTATAAATAGCGTCACTCGGAAATTTTTTGATGTCCCTGAGGATGGAGAAAAAAAAAAAAAAAAAAAAAAAAAAAAAAAAAAAAAAAAAAAAAAAAAAAAAAAAAAAAAAAAAAAAAAAAATTTTTCAAAAAAACAACTTTCAACTTTTTAAAAAAATTCCTTTAAAAACAGACAGCATTTCTTTCACTTTATCGGTTTTTAAAATATTTAAAAGTTTTTCTAGGTGACAATGAATCTCATCCAAATTTATTGCTTTAGTTTGAAGAATATTTAGGTGGAGTCTAGGGCTTTTCGCCTTATCTACTCTCCTGCTCTCACTAATTCTCTCCAGTCTCTTTCTGCCAGTCGAATTGTTGGGTTACTCTCTCTATACTATATCCATTACAACGAACACTGCTCTTCTGAACTCTCTCTTCGCATACCTCCTCCACTGAGAAGGGCTCATGCGACTCGCCTTTCTACACGTTCTCATCCTTTCTCTATCTAACTCTCTAACTCCAGACTTAACAGCTATGCATCAATCTTACATGTAATCTACTGGTAAAGTCTGGAACACACTCCCTTCATCTTTTTCCCAACTTCCTATTACTTTTGTACCTTCAAACGACGTGTATCAGGTCATGTCGGACTTTAATTTGACCATTTTTCCGACTTTCCTCCTAATTCTGGTGGAAATTTTAGTAGGCCCCAGGCCTTTTCCCACCAGAGGTGAATATATATATATATATATATATATATATATATATATATATATATATATATATATATATATATATATATATATATATATATATATATATATATATATATATATATATATATATATATATATATGCATAGAAAAGGAAATATTTTTCATTGGAAGAAACTCTTAAAAATGTAAGTCTTATAACCAACATATATTTCGGCGTTCATATTTTTAATATATTTACGATTTTTAAAAATAGCAAAATATTTTAAATATTATGAAAATATAGCTTTAAAAGTCTGCCTTTTATAGTACCCAAAATATTCTCTTGTTTATAATTTTAAGAAATTAAAATATTCAACCATTCATTTGAGATAACTACAAAATAGAATTAGGATTAATTTTAATAGGTATCTTTAGTCTAATTTCTTAAAAAATAGTTTGACTAATAATAATAATAATGATAATAAAAATAATAATAATAATAATAATAATAATAATAATAATAATAATAATAATAATAATAATAATAATAATAATATACAAATTACTATTATTATTATTTTAGTAGATATTTCACTTCCAATAGCTTTTATTACTAACTTCAAAAATACTTTTCTCATTTTCGAATAGCGAAAATCAAGAAAAAATTTTAAATTGACAAAAATTTATCCTTATTTTTATCTGTTCATGTCGGCCTTTAATTTGACCAGATATCCTACTTTTCTCTTAACTCTTTTGGAAATTTTAGTACGCCTCTGGTCTTTGCTCACCAGAGGTGATATTTATTTATTTATTTATTTATTTATTTATTTATTTATTTATTTATTTATTTATTTATTTATTTATTTATTTATTTATTTATTTATTTATTTATTTATTTATTTATTTATTTATTTATTTATTTATTTATTTATTTATTTATTTATTTATTTATTTATTTATTTATTTATTTATTTATTTATTTAACGTGGGCTATGGCTCAGTGGTAAAACACTGAGTCTCGTATTGGGCGAGTCACTTCTCGAATTGCTTCCCAATCCCTCCTGGTTCGATTCTTTCTCAGGCTGAATCCTCGCTGAATCCTCCTTCTAACGAATTCCTTATTAATCGTGTTATAGGGATTAGAAGAGAGTTATCATATGTGATGACTTCAGGTTTTCACGAGAATCATTTCTGTAGAGAGTTACATTTAACTCGTAATAAAGCAATTCTGCTTTACCAGAAAATTCCTTGTAAGGAGTATGCATTTCAAAAAATGGGTCAAAGTCTAAGACTATTACTAGTCGAAAATATAGAGGACAGTCTGGGTTAGCGAGCGAGCCTTCGCATCTGGTGGTCCGGAGCATTTGCATTTGAGAAAAAAAATTTTTCCCTATTTTATTAACATTAAATTATATTGTAGTACCATTTAAAAGCATTTAAATCTTATAACCCACATATATTTTGATACTTATAATTTTGATTTACAATCGTTCATAAATACAATGTAAAACCATTTTGTTAAATAATAATAATAATAATAATAATAATAATAATAATAATAATAATAATAAAATTATTATAATAACATTACTAGACATTTCGTTTTCAGTAGTTTTGTTGCAAACTTCAAAACATTTTTCTTTTTCAAATACGAAAAAGGAAAGAAATAATTTCATAATTTTAAAAATTTACCCATTTTTGAAGAATTAAATTTTGTTTTATCTTATTTTCTTTTTATTAAAGTTACCCACTTTAAAATTCTGTAAAAAAACAAAAAACTATTTAGATCAGTATTATATAAGAGTAACTAATTACATTTTAATTTTTCTGTTCTGAAGAATACTTTTATCAAGTTTATTTTCTTGTTTGATTATATATATATATATATATATATATATATATATATATATATATATATATATATATATATATATATATATATATATATATATATATATATATATATATATATATATATATATATATATATATATATATAATATATATATATATATATATATATTATATATATATATTATATAAAAAAAAAAATATATATATATATATATATTATATATATATATATATATATATATATATATATATATATTATATATATATATATATATTATAATATATATATATATATATATATATATATATATATATATATATATATATATATATATATATATATATATATATATATATATATATATATATATATATATATATATAATATAAGACTGAGAACTCATGATTTATAATTATGACCACGTTTGACTGAGCCATTTTCAATATTTATTTATCCAAACATATGAGGTTATAAATTTTAAAAAAATAATCGCCATAAAATGCTAATTAATAACGAAAAAATGCTAAATTTTTTTAATAGATGTTAGGTATAAAAAAAATCTTGCTAAACTCAAACAAAAAATGCTAAATCCTTCAGGAAAAATACTAATTATGATCATAGTAGATGCCAATTCATACAATTAGGGGAAATGGCGCAAAGTTAATAATATATATATATATATATATATATATATATATAATATATATATATATATATATATATATATATAATATATATATAATATATATATATATATATCTGTTCTTTTTAATTAATCAGATATTTTCTATTTTCACGAAAATACCTCTCGGAGAAAACTATTCCTCTACACTGTATGTTATCAGTACATAAGCCTGTTTCCTGTTGGTACAGTTTTTAAAATAATATATATATATATATATATATATATATATATATATATATATATATATATATATAATATATATATATATATATATATATATCTTCCACACAACTACGATATCTTCTTCGAAAACACGCAACTCAAACCTTCATCTCTCCTCAATATTCTAGGTGTTTCTTTTTCTCGTGATCTTTCTTGGAAAGATCACATTACCTCTCTTTCTAAACAAGCTTCTAAGAGGTTTGGGTGTTCTGAGGCGCCTTCAGTATTTCTTCACTCCACCCAGTTGTTGCTTTATAGGGGTGTTGTTCGCCCCTGTATGGAGTATGCGTCACACATCTGGGGTGGTTCCACACACATAGCTCTCCTGGAAAAGGTGGAGTCTAGAGCTTTTCGCCTTATCAATTCTCCTGCTCTCCACTAATTCTTCCAATCTCTTTCTGCCCGTAAAATGTTGCGTCACTTCTCTCTAACTATCGCTATTACAATGGACACTGCTCTTCTGAACTCTCTCGTCGCATACCTCCTCCATTGAAAAGAGCTCGTGCGACACGCCTTTCTACACAGTCTCGTCCTTTCTCTGTCCAACTCTCAAACCTCAAACTTAACCGCTATGCTCAGTCTTACATATTCTCTACTGGAAAAGTCTGGAACACACTCCTTTCATCTGTTTTCCCAACTTCCTATTGACTTAAGCACCTTTAAACGCCGTGTATCAGGTCATGTCGGCCTTTAATTTGACCATGTTTCCGACTTTCCCCCAACTCTGGTGGAACAATTGGTAGGCCTCTGGCCTTTTGCCCACCAGAGGAGAAATAAATATAATATTAATATATATATATATATATATAAATATATATATATATATATATATATATATATATATATATATATATATATATATATATATATATATATATGCTTAGGTGTAGATTGTTTCTGAGTTTCGATTTTATAAATATCGATAATCGAAAATATCGAAGAGGCCTAACTAAACAAGAACGTTGCCGAGAATTAGAGGGCTACGGCCCTATTACACAATACACACAATTATTATTACTTACTTTTCTAGCAAACCTAATCGACATATCATAACATGAACGGCCGAAGTTGCCGACATAAATAATATACAAATAAAGATATATAATATATATATATATATATATATATATATATATATATATATATATATATATATATATATATATATAATATATAATTATATAATATATATATAATATATTATAATATAATATTAATATATAATATAATTTATAAATTATATTCCGTTTTTTCTAAATATTAGGGGGGGGGCGATTGTTCATCACTTTTGGAGCGAAAGGACGGCAATTTTCCCTGGAAAATGACGTCATCAGAATTATCTAATTTATAATCCTGAAGACATCGTTTTATATGACTAAATTTCTTCTTAAGATTTAGATGTAAACAGAGAGATTGATATAAAGACCCATTTATGTGGAGCTTTTAACTATTCAACGTTTGCGTGTTGCTTTATGCCATTTTTTATAATTTTATTTTATTTTCTAAATTATTTGAAAATTTTACTCGTTTTTCTACAGGAATCTAAAATAGTTACGCGTACATAGTATAATCACAAGCGTTAAGCCTATTAGAAAACACTTTCTTCTGCAACGTTAACTTTTTTTTTTTAATTTGATAATAGGTTTTAAATTTTATTTACGCTGTTTACTAATTATATAATTATCTTACAGTAGAAAAAGTGATCCTGTATTAGTTGTATGGTTTTGGAACACAACACAAACGCCATGTCGGAAATTTGAAAATGAATCAACTAAATCGAGAACATATATTTTTGAAAATTTTATTAAAAAAATTAATTTTCAGCAAATCGTAAAGATATTCAGAAATAGATCTAAAAAAAGAGCCGTTACATTAAAAGGTCAAAATGGCGCGAATCTAAATTTTTAGGAATATTATAAATAAAAATATTTTAAATAAATAAAAGAGAACTCTTTAAGGTTGCTGTGGACTGTGGGTCAGTGGTAAAATACTGAACCTCGAATTGGGCGAGTCATCTCTCAAACTGCTTCCCAATCAACTTCAAGATCGTTTCTTACTCGGGCTGAATCCTTCTAACGATTGCAAATTTACGTGCAGGAGAGCCCTCGATTTTCATTAGAGGCACCCGCTCTCAGTAAGGTGCATATTACCGTTGTGTCAAAGCAATTCTGCTTATATAGGAAAATTCTTTCCTTGCAAGGGATCATTTCCCTCTGTTGTGAAAAGAAGCCAGTTGTGGCTTCGCATGTAAAGGTCAGTAAATATAGAAGGAAGACAGTCTGAATGAAATATTCACTTGCATTTGAGAGCTTTTTTCTCCCCCGCTTTTTTTGAATAACAAACTATTTATTTAAAAAAAAAAAAATTTTTTTTTTTTTTAGAATATATTAATAAAAATAATTCTTAATTATTATTATTTTAAATTTTTTAAAAAAATTTTATTTTGTTTTGTTTTATTTTATTTTTTATTAAAGTTCCATTAAAAACCTATTATAGAAACTATAAATAAATATTTTGTAGGAGTTACTAATTATTCGAATTTTATGTCATTGAACGGGTTTAATTATATATATATATTATATAATATTATATATATATATATATATATATATATATATATATATATATTTATAATATATATAATTATATATATATAATATAATATATATATATATATATTATATATATATATATTATATATATATATATATATTATATATATTCCTACCCAAGGTACTAATTTCCACAGGTTGGAAATTGGAAAGTATATTAAAGGCCGACATTTTCTGATACACGGCGTTTAAAGGGTATTAAGTTATAGGTAGTTGGGAAAACAGATGAATGGAGTTTGTTCCAGACTTTTCCAGTAGAGAATATGTAAGATTCAACGTAGCGGTTGAGTCTGGGTTCAGAGAGTTGGATAGCGAAAGGGTGAGACTGTGTGGATCGTGTGTAACTGTAGTTCAAAAGAATAGCGTCTGTTGCGTTGCAATTGCGATTACATAGAGTGTGAAACAACAATTTGACGGGGCAGATGGAGGCTGAAGAGAGTTGGCAAACGAAACGGTTGATAAGACGAAATCCCTGGATTCCACCCTACCAACAAGATCTGCGTTAGTGAAACGCCCAATTGTGGATCATGCTCCATATACAGGGACGAAGAACACCCCTCTAAAGAGCAAACAACTGGGATGGCGTGAGGAAGTTTTAAAGGTACTCAGTACACTCAACCTTTTAAAAGCTTGTCTAGAAATTCAAATATAATGTGATTTTTCTAAGATAAACCACGAGAAAGAGAAACACCATAAATATTAAAGACAAATGAGGGTTTGAGTTATGTGCTTTCGAAAACGTCATAGTTACGTGGAAGATTATATCGAGTAGAAATATGGAAAAACTGAGGTTTGAGGCAGTGAAAGCAAACACGTTTCCTCTGCCCAATAAGATATTCAAGTAAGGTCAGAGGTTAATTGCTCCAAGGTTGCCCTCCCTGCGATTATTAATAGGGTGTACTGAAGAGTAGAGTCAAAGGCAGAGGAGTGGATTAGTGATGAAATATTATAGAGGAAACCCCTACTGAAAAGTAGAAAAAAAAGGAGTTGGGGATAGAAAAGATCCCTGAGGAACACCACTATTAACAGATTCAAAGGATGAAGAATGGTAGTTTTCAATAGCTGTTTTAGAACGACTAGAAAGGAACCTAGACAGACGATTATAGAGAGATGGATAGATACCGAAAGAGGGAAGTTTAGGAATCCAAACTTTATGCCAGACTCTATCAAATGGTTTTGAGTGTCTAGATCCATAGCAAAAAATTTACAGGAAAGTTATAAAGCAGAGGAAAAAAGAATTATAGAGAAAAGAAAGAAGATTACTGGTAGAACATTCCTTAAGAATTACGACCTTCCTTCATCAAACCTTTCGAAATAAATATACTTGATATTTCTTCATTTGAATTCATCCTATAAAGTAAGAATAAGAACAGAAAAGTACAAGTTACTTGTATACTTTTGCGATAGATAAATAAAACTTAAATTTGGAACTCTTTCCCATTTGCAATAAAGATTATCTTCCAATTATAGAGGCGTGAATTTGATCATTTTTTT
>SEYY01013625.1:5000-7500 GCA_009176605.1 Armadillidium nasatum
TTATTTTCATTTATTTTATTTTTTTAATTTTATTTATGTATTTTTAAAAATTTATTTTCATTTATTTATTTTATGTATTTATTTATTTTAAAAAAATTATTGTTATTTATTTCATTTATTTTTTCAAAAAATGCATTTTTATTATTATTTTATTTATTTACTTTATTTCATTTATTCCTTTAGAAAATTATTTTTTATTATTTTTATTTTATTTTATTTATTTATTTTTTGAAATTTGCGTTTATCAATTTTATTTTAATTATTTATTTTATTTATTTTTATTAACTTATTTATTTATTTATTTATTTATTTGTTATTTATTATTTTATTTATTATTATTTTTAATTTATTATTATAAGAGAAGGAAAATACTTCTCAAATAATAATAATAAAATAAATAAACAAACAAACAAGTAAATAAATACATAAACAAATAAATAAGAAAATGAATAAATAAATAAATAAATAAATAAATAAATGAATAAATAAATAGAAAAACCTATAAATAAATGTTACGAAACATTATGAAATGTGTCTTCAAAAATTTGAAAAACATTTCCCCTTAATTAACAGGTTTTTACCTATTTCTACAATTACATTGAATATATATATATATATATATATATATATATATATATATATATATATATATATATATATATATATATATATATATATATATATATATATATATATATATATTATATATATATATATATATATATATATTATATATATATATATATATATATATATATTGATAATAAGCATAAAAATTACATTACAATTATTATTGGAATTACAATTTGTTTCATGAATCGATTTCACACATGCAGGAAATGCATAGCAGAGGGGGTGAGGGGTAGGGGGTAAGGGGTCTCCCATTGGGAGACCCCTTACCCCCTTTCTTCTTAAGGATAGAAGTAGTAGTGTACCACTACTACTTTTATCCTTCCAATATAAATGATATTTTCTTCCAAAGTAAAGATGCTTGTCTCGAAATTAAATTTTTTATTTATTTTTTTTCCAATATTTAGATTTTTTTGACAATTGCCATTGAAATTTATTATTAACGTCATTTACTAACAAAAAATTTTTTCTAAAAATTACCGTTCAGTAGAACTGAATAAGACCAAAAATTACCCCTAATATTTATAAAATAACCCCTAGTCCTAATAAAATTATCCCTGTTGTTAACAAAATTAATTTAATATTAATAAAATAATAAAATTAACACAAGTATTAATAAATTTACCTCTTTTTTTTAAACAAAAGTACTCCTTGTATTATTCAAAGTACCTTTACTATTAAGAAATTACCCTGATTTTAGGATATTAACCCCTAATATTTATTAATAAAATTACAGCATGAATTAACAAAATTACCCCTAGTATTAATAAAACTACCCCCAATATTAATAAAATTACCCCTACTATTAATAAAATTTTTAACCAAAAAATATTAAATAAATTAATATTCGTTTTAAAATATTACCCCTAACATTAAGAAAATTAACTCTAATAAAGAGAAATTTTTATAATTACCTGATTAATGTATTGACGCTAAAAAAAAAAAAAAAAAAAAAAAAAAAAAAAAAAAAAAAAAAAATTCTCTTTTATTATATAATCTTCATGAAGTTTTTTAAAATTTTACACCCAATGTTTTGAGAGATCTTTTAGGGTATTTTTCACGTCAAATTTTTTTTTTTTTTTTTTTTTTTTTTTTAAATATGACTAATCCAAAAAATGCTGTTTTTAAAAAATGATTTATATATATATATATATATATATTATATATATATATATAATATATATTATATATAATTATATATATATATATATATATATATTATATATATATATATATATATATATATATATATATATATATATATATATATATATTATATATATATATATATATATATATATATATATATATATATATTAATATTTTTATTTATTTTTATTTATATATATATATATATATATATATATATATATATATATATATATATATATATATATATATATATATATATATATATATATATATATATATATATATATATATATATATATATATATATATATATATATATATATATATATATATATATATATATATATATATATATATATATATATATATATATATATATATATATATATATATATATATATATATATATATATATATATATATATATATATATATATATATATATATATATATATATATATATATATATATATATATATATATATATATATATATATATATATATATATATATATATATATATATATATATATATATATATATATATATATATATATATATATATATATATATATATATATATATATATATATATATATATATATAATATATATATATATATATATATATATATATATATATATATATATATATATATATATATATATATATATATATATATTAATATATAAAAAATAAAAGTATTTAAATTTAAATA
>SEYY01013625.1:12500-17500 GCA_009176605.1 Armadillidium nasatum
TTTTTTTTTCTTTCTCTAATATAATCTAACTCACTAACATATCTCTGGTTTCTGATAGGGTAAGTACGCCAGGGATACGAAAAGAGAAATTATTTTTTTATAATTAACTATTGTAGTATAATAGGTAAGTCCACTCACTCATTCACACACACTCTCTCTCTCTCTCTTTCTTTCTCACACACACAACTACAAACATTCATATTACACACATTCAAAAATATAGCTTGTGTTAAACCACATAAAAGACTCATTTGTGAATGTTTCTATATATATATATATATATATATATATATATATATATATATATATATATATATATATATATATATATATATATATATATATATATATATATATATATATATATATATATATATATATATATATATATATATATATATATATATATATATATATATATATATATATATATATATATATATATATATATATATATATATATATATATATATATATATATATATATATATATATATATATATATTTATTGAATTTATATTTTTATATTATATTTTTAGAACCATCTCGCGGTAATATATATATATTAATATATTATTATTATATATATATATATATATATATATATATATATATATATATATATAAATATATATTATACCTATTGAAGGATCATCAACTTTTTCCTAGATTCCTATTGGGGAATCACACCAGGTTCTTCAAACGAGTCAATCACTCTCCTTTTATATACATCCTTGTGTTTTCCTTCGCTATTAGTTAAGCTTTGTGTAAATATATATTAAAACCCAGAGATATTTTCGGAAAAAGTAATAAAAACAACTTTCCAAGAGTTACGAGTGAAAATTTTTTGTTTAAATTGCATAGTTGGAAAGTTTTCTATCATTTTTTTTTTTATTTTATTTCTCATTACAAGTATATAACTCACTGTTATTTTTAGATCTTTCATATATAAACATACGTGAGTCAGTAATTGTTCGTCATCATTTACTCATACTCACTTTCAGGACTTCGAATCGTGCATTTATCTGAGAGGTATTCATTAGATTTTGGTTTTTATTAAATTTTTTTTTTTCGGTTTACTAAGGGGTGAAATAAAATAAAAATAAAAAAAATATTGTTCGCAATTATATTTGATTGGGTATCATTTTTTGGTCTCAAAAAAAAATTACTATTTTTTTTTTTTTTTTTTTTTTTTTTTTTTTTTTTTTTAATCGCATACTTTTCTTGAAAACACCTTTAATAGTTTGCAAGTTTTAACCAGTCTTCTAATCTCTAAAGAAACTACTAGAAAATGCAAATTTCCTTTTACTAGTTTTTGCCCTCATAAGATGCCCAATTGAATTTAAATAATAAAATCAAATATAATAGGAATACTATACCCATATATATATATATATATATATATATATATATATATATATATATATATATATATATATATATATATATATATATATATATATATATATATATATATATATATATATATATATATATATATATATATATATATATATATATATATATATATATAATAATAATATAATATAATATAAAAAAAAATTAAAAAAAAAGTTCAAAAAAAAACTTTTTTTTTTTTTTTTTAATGGTATTTCCAAAAAATCTAAAAAATCTTTCTAGTTCTTCACATATGAAAAATATAAAAATGGAAAAATTTTATAATTTTTATAATTTTTCTCTTAAAATTATTAAAAAATGCGGCTGATGAATATATATTATAAAAGTTTACAACTTAGAAGAACCAAAGGTAACATTCTCCATCTTTTCTTGGCGAAATTCCAGCATTTAATAATAGATAGTTTGACCCGAGGCTAAAAAGAGACAGCGGAGAAGCGTCCCGCGAAAATCATTCCAAACGCACGCCAGATGCTGCAATGCCCCAGGCAACGCCACGGCCTTGCTCAAGGACTAGTAAAGAACATCGATGAAAACGGAGATACCTTTCACCATAACGAGTCACATTCAAAAGATTGAAATCAACCAATCGGAAATAAGTTTTCCACCTTTCAAGCCGTTACAAACTTCTATATAATCTAAAATAATAGAGAAAAAACTTTTTTATTTTCAATGATGATGACACAAGAAAGCGATGACTGGGGTGAAACAAGAAAAATATTAATTATTATTATATTATTATAATAATAATATATATATATTATATATAATATATATAATATATATATATATATATATATATAATATATATATATATATATATATATATATATATATATATATATATATATATATAATATATATATATATATAATATATATATATATATGAGGCAGAAAAGAAGTGGTTGTTTTCAATGACTTAAAAACTTAGTTCCTTAATCTTTCTACTCCAAATAATCTTTCACACAATTATAGCATAATCTCAATCCTTCGTCTGTTCATAATATTCTTGGTTTCTTTTCCCCCGAGACCTTTCTTGGTGAGATCACATTATTTCTCTTATTAAACAACCTCAATGATGGAGTATGCTCCACACATATGGATTAGTTCCATTAAAACAGCTCTTCTTAAAGTTTGGAATTTAAGATTTTTCGTCAAATCAACTCTTTTGCTCTCTCTGTTTCCAAGCTATTTCAACCCATCGAAATTTTTTATCACTTTTCATACTATCGCTATTACAACGGAAACTGCTCTTCTGAACTTTCAAGTTGCATATCTCTTCCATTAACGTCTCGTTTGGCACATCTTTCTTTCACACAGTTCCATCCTTTCTCTGTCCAAGCATAATTATTGTTCAACTAACGCTTTATATTAATGTTCACTGATATTGGTTCAAGTATGAAGTATAGGATTTTGATACCTTTCACTATTGCGGTACATTCATTTACGAAAAAAAAAGTAGTTAATAAAATAAGAACCTTGAAAGAAAAAGCTAAAAAAATATAAAATTTATTATTAAAAATTTGTACAATAATAATTTAACCAAAATATGATGATGTAACAAAATTTTAATGACAACAAAACGATATGATTTAAATATATTCTAACTTTAAATTATTTCAAATATATTACAGTGGTCTGACCGTAGGAGGAGGAGGGGGAGGAGGAGGATGTTGCTGAATAGTCTGATGACCAGTAGTTACAAAAGGTTCTACTGTTACTCCAGCAGTGGACGTTGAAGCTCGAGAAGGACCAGGCAACGGTGCTGTAAAAGATCCTGCAACAGGGGGTCTAGGCTGAGTAGCTGTAACCTTTGTACTAGAGTCATCTTGGGCTTTTACGGAAAGAGACAATGACGGACCAGTTTGCCAAACATCGTCTTCAGAATCTGTTACCGACGCTTCCACAGTAACCTAGACATTTGCAAAAAATATGTATTAGTAGTTATTTTTATTCATAGTGGATAAATTTTAACGCAAGTTATGAAGCTCACTGTAATTACCAAATTTTATACGTACTAATTTCAATTGGTACGGTATATTTAGTTCTGAACATCGATTAAGAAAAAAGTATACAAATGAAAAAGAGATTAATAAACTGAAAATATTTAATAAAAAAACACAATTACCTGATAATTGCCAGGAATGGGGAAACCCAAAAGAAAATGTGTGGTGAAGAAATCATTGTGGGGCCTCACTGTCTGAGACAAGGATTCATTTGGCTCAATCTGAAATAATAATAATGATAATTATTTTAATAATAATAATAATAATAATAATAATAATAATAATAATAAATTTTAATATTCTTCTGAAGTGTTTTATTATCCGAAGATTCTTGGGATTTCTAAGATAACTCAATTATCCTGTTTCTCATAACTAAATCCCTGACCATTTGGGATTTGTTTAAAAAATTTTAATCATTCAACTTTGAAACTCTCAAAGGAAATCATAAATCGAAAATTTATTCTTCGTTAATAAATTTTTGTCACTACCATATCCATTAAGACAAAACCTCTTGTTCTTGTACCAAATAATCTTAAAATACGTCTTTAAATTAATTAATGAAAATAAATTAAGGAAAGAGAAAGATGCAGTTTAAAATTTGTGCTTAAATAATAAACTTCTGACACTACCTCATCCATTAAAAAAAGCTCTTCCTCTTGTAACAAATAATATACCTTTTAAATTAATGAAAATAAATTAAGGAAAAGAGAGGATGCAATTTAAATATTTATACTTAATAAACTTCTGTTATTACTTCATCTATATGTAGTATACATTCACGAAAGTAATATTTAAATTAATATTTAAAAATAATACAATTTTAAGTTAATGAACAGTAATTAACATTTGTTACAGAGCATTAAAAAAAAATATAAGTATATCAAAACAAGGAAATCTGTATGACCAAACTTAAAAACAATGCTGTTATACCTTTTTTTAAACCAAATCTGTTTAATTAAGTATTTTTTGTCCAATATTTTGAATAGATACATAAAAGAGATGTTAAATTTACCCCTCCTTGAAAAGGGATCTGCACGTGAGTGGTGGCAACATGTTTAAAAAAGAGAGAGAGAGAGAGAGAGAGAGAGAGAGAGAGAGAGAGAGAGAGAGAGAGAGAGAGAGAGAGAGAGAGAGAGAGAGAGAGAGAGAGAGAGAGAGAGAGAGAGAGAGAGAGAGAGAGAGAGAGAGAGAGAGAGAGAGAGAGAGAGAGAGAGAGAGAGAGAGAGAGAGAGAGAGAGAGAGAGAGAGAGAGAGAGAGAGAGAGAGAGAGAGAGAGAGAGAGAGAGAGAGAGAGAGAGAGAGAGAGAAGAGAGAGAGAGAGAGAGAGAGAGAGAGAGAGAGAGAGAGAGAGAGAGAGAGAGAGAGAGAGAGAGAGAGAGAGAGAGAGAGAGAGAGAGAGAGAGAGAGAGAGAGAGAGAGAGAGAGAGAGAGAGAGAGAGAGAGAGAGAGAGAGAGAGAGAGAGAGAGAGAGAGAGAGAGAGAGAGAGAGAGAGAGATGTTAAATTTACCTTCATGTCCAGCGTATGAGCGGGTCGATTCTGAATCACTGAATTTATGGATAGGCTGACGGTTTGAA
>SEYY01013625.1:22500-45357 GCA_009176605.1 Armadillidium nasatum
TTGAGCTGCTTTTATGTTTTAATAAGAATCAAATTACATATATTTAACTCAGAAATAAGAACGGCAATTTAAACTGACTAATCACAAGTGTATAAAGGATGAAAAAGAAAATAATTTTAATAATTTAGCAATCAAAAAAAAAAAATTGTCTTATTTAATCTGACTAACATTTTCCTAAGAAAAATTATCCTTGGTCACATTGCATATAAAATATACATATACAGATCTTATCTTTAATGTTTAACAATCATTATCTCAAATATTAGATATAAATAAAAAATACACATAAAGACGTTTAATTCACCAGTATCACAGTCTGATGTTCGCTCAAAGGACTCTGAGATGATAACTGCTGAATGAGGATGATCAGCTTGTCAAGACTTGTTGATAGAGCCTTTGAATGGCTGCCTCCTAATGAAGCCAGAGTCTTTGCAATCAGTTCTTCGTTTTTTTCTGCAAATGACAAATGTATGATTTAAAAACTGCATTAAATAATAACATGATACTTAAGTGGATTGAAAATTTTTAATTAAAACTAAAAAACTTAGGTGAAGAGCTATACTTTTAATGGTATATAAAAATTATAGTTTTATTTTAAGAATTTATGAAAATATGCATTGCTCTAGTTAATGAAGCAGAATAAATAACCAAATATTTACAGAAATTGCAAAAATTTTCGGGATTTTTATTTATCATTTGAAGATACAAATATCCAAAGAATTATCTTCATTGATTACATGAAAAAAATTAAAATATGAACATCAAACATTTAAATTCAAATTTCAAACCATTTACTACTACCAAAATGAGTGACATATAACATATAATATTGGTATTCTATGATTACATCTTTTTCATTTTATAATCCTTCTAACAAACTACCAAAAACTATTAATTTTAAAATTTGAAGGAAGTTCAACAATTAATTATCAGTTACAAAAAGGAAAAATGAATCTTTAATTCTTTATAGATCATATTGTTACACACCTGATAAAGATTTATTGTTCAGCGTGTCCAGAAGAATATGAACGCAAGTACCACAGCTTTCGTAACCACAGTCAGTAAGAGCAACAATACAGTCCTGAAAAGAAGTATTCATATAAAAAATCTCTTTAAAAAATAGTAGATATTTAGCTGAAAGTTAAAAGAATATTATATATATATATATATATATATATATATATATATATATATATATATAATATATATATATATATATATATATATATATATATATATATATATATATATATATATATATATATATATATATATATATATATATATATATATATATATATATATATATATATATATATATATATATATATATATATATATATATATATATATATATATATATATATATATAATTAAGGCTGAATATGTGATCAAAGTCTAATAGTTAATCAATTAACTTACAAGACAAGATGCCAAGCAAGAATGAAATTTTTTTTGAGAATTGGAAGCAATAATGGTTTGCATAAGATAGAGCGCACCATCAACAGCTTCTTCAACCAAAGTCAAAACGTCCAACTCTTCATACCTGTAAAATAAGACAAAAAACAAGTGAAAGAAAATTAATTGGTAACAATATTAAAAAAAAAAAAAAACAGTTTAGACAACTATAAGAGCAAATATTTGTGGTGCAACATTATCAAATTAGAAAGTCACACAGAATAGGTGTCTCTGATGTTGTAGTGGTTTAAATCTTCAATTCAATATCAATAGAGTGTCCAAGATGGACATCTTTCAAAATATAGGTCAGGATAACGGACAGCTTCGGAAGGGACAAGTAGAAAGTGTACACTGTACAACATTACAGCAAGCATGAAAAATTAAAGGCTAACGTTAATTTGATCAATTAGTAACTGGAAGTGTTAAAATAAACCTGATACTCTAATTCCTATATTATAAATGGAAAAGTACATGTATTGAAAATTGAAATTCTTCAGGAATACAGTAACAATACCATCAACTATCAATTGAAATCTAAAATCACTGTTTTGAGGAACACCTTTCCAAAGACTGAATGATGGATTAGGTGAGAAACCTAATGTAGAAAGAAGAATTTGAATAAATTATAGAATACAACCTCGGCAAGCCTAATTCAGGTGACAGTAAAAGAATATAAACAATTTGAAAAAAATAAATATTAAAGCTTAATATATATATATATATATATATATATATATATATATATATATATATATATATATATATATATATATATATATATATATATATATATATATATATATATATATATATATATATATATATATATATATAGCGACTGAAACTTACACATATAGAGCCATGTTTGTAAAAAGTAGTAAACCTTTGGTAGCTATTCTTATATTACTATTATTGATACATTTCCGACTCAATTCTAGGAGTGAAACTTCTGTTAGAAAAACAATATATATATATATATATATATATATATATATATATATATATATATATATATATATATATATATATATATATATATATATATATATATATATATATATATATATATATATATATATTTATATTTTAATTTTTCATTTTGATGCCCAATGTTATTTTTTTTAAAAACTTAAATTTAAATTTTGCAAATTTTATATTATAGATTTTTCTTATAAACAATACGCAAACATGCTTAAGAGAGAGAAAAAATAGCTTTGTCACAGACCTGTAGTTTTATCACTATGACAAAACTCTGGAGATGATATCAAACTCGACAAAATGTTGAGAGCGCTGCACTCCACATCGGTATTTTGGATGGAATTGTGAGCGAACTTGATTAGAGCATTGATATTCTGAGAGGTCCAAGCGTGTGGAGATGCCTGAGCTAGATAATTCAGTTCGTCTAAAATTGAGCGTCGAATACCAAGGCGAGCATCGGATTCCAGACACTCGATCAGGAGATCGACCTACAGAAGTAAAAATGACTAGTAATAAAGGTAACAAAATATTTAGGTCAAAAAGAGAAATAAATGTGAAATATTGAGAAAAATTACAGAAATAAATGTGTTAATTATTAAATTTAGATAATTGGGCTTTTATATAGTACATAATAGGAATCATAAACATTTGCTTAATTAAAATTAACTTTCATTTTAATAGACAAAAGAAACTCACAAAACAAGGAAGACAAAAATTTCTAATAGTGGATAATTTAAAAAAAATAAATAAATACATAAAAAAAAAAATCTTATACCTGTTGAGGGATATCTACGAGAGAATGAGCAGCTAATTCTGTGAGAGTATGAAGAGTTGTAATGGCTACCCTTTGTGTTGGGTATTCTTTCAATAAATGCAGACAAAGGTTTCTTACCTGGAATAAAAAGATTTATGATTCGTCATTAGCTTAATAAGGATTTAAATTTGGTCAAAAAGTTGTTCTTCTCTAAAATTAAAATATATTAAAACATTATATTTTCAGAAGCTCATATTCTCTAAAATTTATAAAAGAAATTCTTCAACATATACTTTCTAAGAGCACTTCACCTATTTCTTCAATATAATAATAATAATAATAATAAAACACTGTACCTACTATTAAAATCAAATACTCACAGTAGCTGCAGTTTCAACATCATGATGCATATGTTGAAAAATTTTTATTAGCTGAAGCTTGACATCTACAGGAGTTGCTAAACCAGTGATCATAGAAGTAAGTCTCTCACACATGTTCATAGCAAACGTTCTAAAAGATTTAATTAAATTTATATTAAAATCTTTATGCACAACAATGAAAAATATAAGAAAATAATCTTCAATTTTTTTTAAGGTAAAGATTGGGTCAGTGTTTTGACATTTACTTTTGGGTTTCTACAATAGATATAAGAATCATTAAAAGCAAAACATTAGGTCACGTACTCATCAGATGTAAAGAATAAAAAAAATTAATACTAGGCCAGGTACAATTCAACGTTTATCACTGTATATTTTAAGCTGTGCAGTATGTACTTTAAACATATAAAAGTTAGTCTGGTTATGAGTTAAATGTCATATCAATCTGTAGATACTAATTTAACCATCTACCTACTTTCAGAAATTGAAAATTAACATTTAGTTTTCTAAGTCACCTATTACTCAGGTTTTCTTTTCTGCTGACTATCATGTATAGTCTATTGATACTACAAAGCATATAGTAACATAAAAAAATAAAGAACAGAAAGAATAAACAGGAAGCCATACTAATAAGAACTATATCTAAATTTTACTACACTAAACAAAATGGTGTCATAACTTCTTTTAATTTTTAATCTTCAAATTTTTCACATTTAATAATTTTTATATATAATTACTTTGATTTAGCAGCGTATTTCTCTGCTGCAAATATGGCAGCCTGGAGCTCAGCTGAATCTTTGGCATCAAGAGCTTCCCTTATTAAGTGATGAACTTGTCTGTTCTCTCCCACTACGACGGAGATCCACCCAAGAGTATGAAGAGTAAGAGCTCGGGCCATCTACAAATATATTACAGAATAATTTAATATTGACACCTAAACCAAAAGGCAATCTTGATTTTTAAAGTATCTGTTGTACATGCTTATTA
The DNA here is from genome assembly GCA_009176605.1 of Armadillidium nasatum. Classification (NCBI taxonomy): domain Eukaryota; kingdom Metazoa; phylum Arthropoda; class Malacostraca; order Isopoda; family Armadillidiidae; genus Armadillidium; species Armadillidium nasatum. The sequence goes on from SEYY01013625.1 coordinate 27,055, forward strand.
AATGATTTGAAATACAAATTTCTAAGAAATATTTTTTGCTTGTACATAAATTTTTTTAATACTTACATTTCAGTCGTATTTTTGTAAATAAGAAAATTAAATAATATATTTAAACTCTGATGAACTTTTACATAAAAATTTAAACAAAACAATATTATTATTTCGAATGTTAAGAATTTTCAATGAAATTAAACGTACACAACTATTAATTTTTCTAATTAAATTAAATTTTTGAAATGAATGTACAAAATGAGACTTACAGGATCATTGGAATGACTGACTGCTGTTATTCGTCTTAAGAATTCCTCAATATTAATCAGCTTATCAAGATGTTTTCCACAAGTTTCTATAACTTCAACAACACAGACTCTTACAAAATTACTCCTGTAAAATAATAATAATAAAAAACATAAAACTATTTGAAAAACGAATTTATCACCTATAGACTGCTTTGAAGTAATGAAAAGCTAATCATTTACCCAGGTGTCTCCTGACGAAATACTTCTGCCAGTTTAAGCAGGGCAGAATTGATAAGTATAGGAAATGGGTATTTCTCGAACAAAGCAGGGAATCTGGATATGGCTTCACACTGATCGCCAATTTGAGTAGATTTTAAACCTGTGTGAATGAATATATATATATATATATATATATATATATATATATATATATATATATATATATATATATATATATATATATATATATATATATATATATATATATATATATATATATATATATATATATATATATATATATATATATAAGCTACTTGCCTCGATCTAATTCCAACAAAGCTGAGTTAGGATCTTCATCTTGATCACTTATACCAATATCAGGGAAAGAAACTGGTCTTGAAAGTAATGTTGCCATTATTATTAAAAACAAATAACTTAAAATACCATAACTAAAATTCCTCTTTAGAATTTTCTAATTCTGAAACAGACCGCATAGGCTAGATGCCCTCATTAAAATATATATATAATATATATATATATATATATATATATATATATATATATATATATATATATATATATATATATATATATATATATATATATATATATATATTTGCTAAAAAAACTAATGATAGGTGATATATGGTTGGTGAAACCAAGATTTCGCAACCAATTTACCCTATTGAACAGTCTACTTTCTTCATTAAATTTCTACAACATTCTTAGTTTTCAATCCAATTTTCACTTTGTTTTACACTACCTCCCTTTTTCTAGGCCTCACCTCTTATTCTTGACCAAAACTAAGGTTCTTGAGCATTCTAATAGAAAACTGTTTTCTGTTTTCTTCTACTGTCTCTATCCTCAATTTTCAGCCAAAGGCGGTTGTTGTGCATATGTGGGCAGTGAATTGGCTTGCTCTGTCTCTCTAATTTGGAATCCTATTTTCATGACACAGCTAGTGAAAATGCCTTACAATTTTCCAACAAAAACAAATTTGAATAGTTGGTACATCTCCCTACTTGTTTTCCTGATCATCTTGGAGATGAACTCAACATTCTGAACTTTTTTTTTTTTTCTAACTTCTAATCCTTCTCCTTTTTCTATAAAACTCTATCCTCCTCTAGGTTCTTCTAATAACTTTATCCTCTTTTATCTTTACAAGTCTTCCGCAAGCAAGACCCTACCTTTTGCAAGAAAATGTGTGTAACATTTGGTTTGTAAACTGGTGGGACTTGCGGTAGTACTACTTTGATTTCCTATGGAATGAATATTGTTTCTGTGGGAAGGGTCCCTTGAAGGGTGTAGAGTACATTACTGAGGAGATTCTGTGGCATGGAAACATACATTCTATCTTTCTTTTACTAAGCTTAACAAATCTTGCTTTAAACTTTGGGTAAATTTGCAGTTTATGTCTCTTAGCTAGAATTTCGCTATTATTCAAAATATAAACTAAAAATATAATGTATATTGAAGAAAAAATATTTAAATATGGGGGAAAATTAAATTTGGTAAATTAAAATGCACTTAAAGGTAGTAAAAATAGATTTCGAATATCATAAAGCTTGGCTGTCATCTATACCTTTAACAATATTATGTTAAATATACACATGTTAAAATATGCAGTATACATCTCTTACTCTCTTACCAGCATTTAGTTGTTTTTCAAAGTATAAACTGGAAATGTAATGTATATTGAACAAAAACTTTAAATCTGTGGGAAAATCAAATTCAATAAATTTAAGATGTTAAAATATTTAAAAATCTTATCAAATGATATAATTAGGCCAAGTAAGCTGAACACGCCTACGTCTTATGGAATGGATGGCGATAATGTGTATAATTTTCCTGAGACATTTGTACACATCATATTAACCTAACTCTGCTTGTTCTCATGCTCCCAGCCGCAGGGATGCTACCTTCAGGAATTAGCCTCACAATTTTTTCCCTGCACGACGAGACGCCACGGCCACTGCTTACTGTATACTCCAAAGGCTTATCATCCAATATATCATTTATGATTACTAGGCTTAATACACTACCCTGTGAAACTCTACATTATACTTCAAATATTTCTGAATATTTATATTCCTGTTTTGGTTCTTGTCTTCTCGTTTCACCTGATCTCACAAGTTTAAGACAGAATTCTTAAATACTTATAGGATTGTAATGGTCGTCAGCCAGCACCGGCCTATTGACCATGTAAATTCTTAAATTTGTAGCGGCAATTTCCTTATTTTTCAGAAGAAAAGAAATGGGGTCGAGGGCATGATATTTTATACCGCCCTTTTTTATTCTGCCAACGGTAATTTCAATTCACACATCCGAAATTTCTATAGTATATAATTATTTTTTTTGAGAAATGCTCACTATTCATCCAGGCAGAGAAAATAATTGAAAATATTAGTCTTTAGGTCACAACCACCTGAAGTCACGGCAAGCTCTGTGAATGCTGCGGGCCACCCACTCACTCGCCGAGTAGCCGAGAGAGCTTGTGAGCGCGCACACAATAATAGTGAGGGAAACCATCAGACTAGAACCATTCCAGTTAACCTACTACAGTAAACCATGGTCGTTCTCCATTGTGCCCATATATATATACTTCTTCATACTGTCTCTATTTTCTTATGTTCCTATATACTCGATTACTTTGGTGCAATATATCAGAATCATAAACATGGGAGATCTGGAATGAAGGTGACAGTTTGAATCTCCACATATGTTTTGAGAAAAGACTAAGCTTTGTATTATGTAGTAGTACTAAAAAATTGCATATAGGGCTTGTAGGATACAAGATAAATTATTTTGAATCTGTATTCAAAACCATATTTTTTTAAAAGTTAGGAAATGGAGGTACACTTTAATTAATTTATATTTTCAATGTATTTGTATATTAAATTGTGTGTTGCATGTATAATTATAGAGTTGGAGAAAGAAAAGTTTAAAATATTTTTTAACACTTACAATGAAAATTTCAAGTACATTAGACATAATAATGTTACTCACTATGGGAAATTATTATAAATCTTTGTGATCTGTATTTATTACCATATCAGTTGCTTTTAACATGTCTGGGTTTGCCTCATTACAGTTTTTACAATCAAAATAATATTCATGACTTCTTAAACTTATTTTGCTGGTCATCATAGCTTCATTAATATTTTCTTTATTGCATACAGGTTTTATACATTGATTGATAATTTTTAGCATATTGGCAAAGTATTTGAATTTTTAGTATTTTGTAAAATAAAAAAAAAAAAAAAAAATGATGTGTTTCATAAAATTTAATACTTAAGATATAAAATTACCATATATTATTTAAAGATTGAAAATATTTCATAGCATTTATCCCACAAACTGAGAATTATCTCATTTTGAGGTATATATATATATATATATATATATATATATATATATATATATATATATATATATATATATATATATATATATATATATATATATATATATATATATATATGGTAAAGGTAGAGATTGTTTCTGAGTTTCGATTGTTAAAAAATATCGAAAATCAAAAATATCGGAGAAGCCTATCGTAAACAAGAGAGTTGTCAGAGGTACGAGGTACTATTACTAGACATAGACACAATTATTATTACTTACTTTTCTAGCAGAACCTAATTCGACTTATCATAACCTGAACTACCGAAATTGCCGTAAAAAGAGGCCTAACCTACACAAGAATTTGCCGTAAAAGAGACCTAACGTACACAAGAACGTTTGCATGACATAGTAGCCTAGGGCTAATTATAGGCAGGAAAATATCGATGAAAATAAAATATCAACATAAAAAAATATCGATATAAAAATTATCGAAACTCAGAAACAATCTCCACCTAAGCCTATATATATATATATATATATATATATATATATATATATATATATATATATATATATATATATATATATATATATATATATATATATATATATATATATATATTTTTTTTTTTTTTTTTTTTTTTTTTTTTTTTTTTTTTTTTTTCAGAGAGTAGGTCATCACTAAGAATAATACATAACCTTTAGGTTTTACAAAAACATTACTTCTGAAGCTGCTAGAAGTTTTAAGAGAGAGATTAACCGTCTCACATGAGCCCTTATAATTCTATCAGTAAAATATTACTCAAAGTAAAATATAATGCTCATTCTAATCTTGTGCCAATATATTCAAATTTATTAATCATTCTATAGAATATTTAAATTTTAAAGTAAGTCTCTATATGGAAAAATTTTTAGGTTATTCTGGGAGTTTTCAAAATTTGGATGGAATGTTCAAATATTCACATTAGTTAGGAAAGAGTTGGGTATAATCACTATTGATTCACAAACACATCTATTTTTTTTTTTTTTTGTTTTTTTTTAAGGGTAGGTCATGTAATCTGTATACTGGTATTGCTTCTTTTTGTAGAGCATTTTATTTTCTGAAGTGAAAAAAAAAATTAGAGAAAGAAATAAAGAAAGAGAATGGGGAAAGAGAGAGAGGAAAGAAAAGAAAGAACCATGATTTTAAAAGTTGTGAACCAATATTTATTTTTAATTTTTCATTACATATACTAGTACAAAATACCTTTAAATTTTTTTTATAACCTATACACTACCAGTACAAATATATATATATATATATATATATATATATATATATATATATATATATATATATATATATATATATATATATATATATATATATATATATATATATATATATATATATATATATATATATATATATATATATAATACTACCTTTGATTCTTGTACTAACCTAAATATAACCTATAACATTGTTTCTGTAAAACAAGTAAGTTTGTAATAGGTTTAGTTAATGAGCATTTTAAATTTTTTTAAATATATTAATAATCTTGGATATCTTTAGTCTTTATTTTTATTTTTTTTTTTTTTAATGGAAATACAAAAATGAAAAAGGCTCATTTAATTTTTTATTCCAGCTTTTTATTTTAGAAAATTTTGAATAAAGCTATAATTTTTTTTTTTAATTTTTTTAACAGAATGTCATCTCAGTTTCATGTACCTAAAAGTTTTGATAATAAAATGACACTATTAAATTTAAAAGATAACTCAGATAATCTGACAGCGGATTCTGAAAGTGCAACAGTGTCAAGTGACGAAGACATGCTTAATGATTTTCTTACACTGAAAGCAAAGATGCTGATATCTTCCTTGCAGAATAAAAAACAAAGTTTGGAAGATGATTTAAAATACTATAAATGTGACATAGGGAATATGGTATGTTATAGAAATAGGAAATGTATTAAATTCTTATTTGGTTAGAAAGGCTTAAAATATTTGCAACTGTCAGTAGACCCTAATCAGGCATTTTACTTATAATTTCATATATATATATATATATATATATATATATATATATATATATATATATATATATATATATATATATATATATATATATATATATATATATATATATGTGTACTGAATCTACTATTTATGACAGTCTGATTCATAAATTTATACAGGATCTTAATTCAAGTTCTTGTAAATCTCACTGTAATGAAATATAAATTATTGTATCCGATATTTTTTTTTGGTATATAATATGACCCTAATAATAATAAATTTTCAAATCGTAAACTGATATGTGAATTTAGGTAGTTTATATAAAATATTTTTCAACTGAAATTTTTTTTTATCTTTTTGATTATTATAATTAGTAGTAGTAATGGTGATAGTAGTAGTAGTAATTACAATAGTATTACTATTATTATTTTAAACTCTTTTCAGAGAGAGAAGTTGACTAATGCCGATAAATTTGAGAAAAAATTAAACAAAGAACTTGACGCTTCAAAACGAGATGTTAATAAAAAGGAGCAACTTTTGAAGAAGAAATCATCTGAATTGGAAAGTCATCAAAAAGAACTTTCCAAAAAGGATAAAATTTGCCAAGAGTTACATAAAGTATTTTTCAATTTGTTGTTTGTACCTGTGCTGTTGTATATTTTAAATTATGGGTAGTTTCCTGTGTAAACCTTTGCCTATTAGATTTGGTTATTAAGAATTTTTAAATTCTAATGGTTTTCCTTATATTAATAATAATAATAATAATAATAATAATAATAATAATAATAATAATAATAATAATAATAATAATAATAATAATAATAATATAATAAGTAGAATGTATAGAGTTCAATTCATATATATAAATATGTAATGGTATATATATATTATATATATATATATATATATATATATATATTTATATATATATATATATATATATATATATATATATATATATATATATATTATATATATATTCTGGCTGGGGTTGCCTAAAAGTTGTAAATAGGTTAAAAGCACTGAAAATTTAGGCTAAAAAAATTAGATATAAATTTATTTGAGGTTTATTTAATTAATAGAAAGGCGTAGAATAGCCAACATTCACTGAAATTAATGATTATATGCATTTTCTCCAAAAAAAAATTTCAGAAAATTACAGATTTTGTGTAATAAAAAGTACAAAATTTAAAAAAAAAAAAATTTTTTTTGATTCATAATAGTGATTCAATATAACCTATTTTTATACATATCGTTGTTATATTATTGCTATGTATCAAACTTGTATCAATTAGCTATATTATTTCAAAATTATTATTTTGTTTATACTTTCAATCAATATGGTTAAAAGATCAGCTTCAGCTGTATGGGAGTACTTTACAATGTTTCAGGATAGGCTCGAAATAACTAAATGTAACATCTGCAGTCAAAGAATTAGAAGAGGATCTCCGGGTGCCACAAGTAAAAATTTTTCAACCAAATCTTTATGGGGGCATTTAAAATCAAAACGCAAAAATAAACATTCACTAACAGAAAAAAATAGAAAATTTAAAAAAGCAAGAAGAAAAATCTAAATTTTCTTATATTTTGTTTGATTTTTTTTTTTTATTATTTGGCTGATTGAGCTGAAATTTTCAAGGTATATGCATTTTTTCCCAAAGTTCTGAGTTGATTTCGAACATTTTTTAAGTCTATTACGGTTTGAAAGTTATTTGGACCCAAAGTTGAAAGAAAATGAATAACTGGGTCAAACCACTGGTCCACATGAGCTGAAAATTAAACTGAATAATCTTAGCCCCAATTTCTTGCATTGGTGGGAATAGATTTTTGATTTCACATCTAGAAAAAAAGTTATAAGCACTTGAAATTTTTTTTTTTTTAAAAATCGTACTCTTCCGGAGAAAAAAATTATTTTAAAAAACACGCTAACTATTAATTTCTTTATTTTTTGAATATTGTTTAGAGGAGAGACAGGGCTACAATTTTTATTTAGTACATTATTAAATGCTCTTTGTTTGATGCTAGGTATAGCCTCTCAAACTTTGGGAATTTTTGAAATTTGGTCAAAAATGGACCTTTTTTGAGATGCTATATCTCGAAACCAACGAATCGCATATCGAATAAAGTATAGAGAAGAATTTGTAGCCCCATCCCTCCTCTATACAACCACCAAAAATAAATGTTATAGTTGTAGTTTTGTTTTAAATTTTTTTTACCGAAAAGGTTGGATTTTTTTTTTCAAAAAAAAAAAATTTTTTCGATAGTTGTTCAGTTTTGGGCTTATAACATTTTTTCTATATCTCTGGGAACAAATATATATTACAAGTTTTTGTTTCCAATAGAATAATGAATATATATATTCCAAGTTTCAGGACATTCCGAAAAGTGGTTTGGCCCCGTTATTCATTTGAAAACTGTCAAATTTCCACAAAAAAAAAAAAAAACTTTTTAGCAGTTATAGACTCAGAAAAACGCTAGAAATAGACTCATATTCACAGGGAAAAAAGCTATATACTCAGAAAATTTCAGGAGAATCGGCTGAAAATTAAAAAAAAATTTGAAATTGGATTGTTCCCTCAAGTATAATTTGTCATTTTAACCCCGGCAGGCAAACCCCGGTTTTCCCTGATTTTTAGCCGGGGCCGGGGTCCCAGTTGGTTCATAGTCATATGTAATTAGCAAAAAGAATTTTTTTTTTTTTTTAAAGATGTCTTGTCTTGGTGAAGTTGTATTTAAAAGGCATTAGTTATTTTCCTCATTATTTTTCTTTAGCCATTTTCTTTTTTTTTTTTTTTTTTTTTTTTTTTTTTTTTTTTTTTTTTTTCTTTTATCGCACTTATAAGCACTTGAGATAAGAAAATAAAAATATATTATTTACATTAGTACTTAAAAGGAATTATTATTATTATTAACTGGATGAGAAGTAATGTTTTAGTAAAGTTAGATATTTATTTTAAGTCAATAAATTATGAAATATAAAATAAAGTAAAATATATTTAACAATATATCTTAATATTTTGGTATGACTGGTAAACATAACACAATACATTGCATAATTGGCGTAACACATGGTTAAGCATCTTCTCTTATAAAAAATATTATTTTTCTCTTCTTCATTTCAGGTTACAAATTAGAATTTAAAAAAAAAGTATTTCATTGACTTCATAATAGGAGACGCAGCGGGCGTAGAGGCGTATATAAAATTCTCAAAACTTTGTCTTCTTACCCTGAATATTATACATAGTTTGCATAATTCTTTCTTTGCATCTCTTGCGTCATCTCTTTCTCCCTTACTTACATTGGTACAATTTTCTTTCCAGATTTGATTCTTTGTTCCTATAATGGATTACTTTCTGGCAACCTCTGCCTCGCCTTGTGAGTTTTTATTTTTAAATTATATCAAGTATTTTCAAAGCATGATGTACGAACAGTCTCGTTGTAATTATGATATGAATAAAGTGGCATTTAAAAATACTGTTGTACTTGGCTTTCTTTCATTAATTCAAACTACTATTGTAGTGGGAGGGTTATTAGATATGCCCATTGAATAAATTTCCTTATATTTGCATTTGTTTTAGACTTGCAGTATAAAGAAATGAATATGTAATTCCGCTTATTTATTAACTTTATCTACTTTTAGGAAATTCATAGTTTGAGAAAAGATTTGAGAGAAGAGAAGAGAAAGTCATCAATGCTCAACAGTCAGAACAAAAGTCAAAAAAATCAGATTGATAAATTAAGTAAAATGATTGAACAAGAACGACAAAACTTCAAGGTAATTTTGGGCAAATATTAAGGTCTAATATTTAAATGTAAAAATTACTTTCAAAATATCACCTCCAGATCTTGGGAGTTCTTTGCTACAAGTAAAGAGATACTTTTACTTGTTAATTTGTCAATTCACCAAATATTTGATAACTGGACTCAACTTGAACTCTATATGACGTCTGTATTTATATTACATTTTTCATGCAAATTAAACGAAATACTAGAATAATCATTCCACTTCAGTAGTAGTCCACTATTTGCACTCCTTTAAGAATTTAAATTCTAACATGGATTTTAAGTAAATTATAACTTAGTAACCATTGTATCTAGGACCTTCCCGTAGAGTTTGTTTCCCAACCTACTGTGGCTACTTATCTCGTGATACAGTAGTGAGTTCTGTGTAATATATATATATATATATATATATATATATATATATATATATATATATATATATATATATATATATATATATATATATATATATATATATATATATAATATATATATATATATATATATATTATATATATATATATATATATATATATATATATATATATATATATATATATATATATATATATATATATATATATATATATATATATATATAGGAGAGACGTGATCAGTTTCAGCAAAATGCTAAAGCTCAAGACGATGCTAATAAGCAGTTAAAAAAACGAGTATCTGACCTTGTTCATTGTGTTAAAGAACAGGAAAAGTTGATCGAAGTACTTCGTCAGCAGAAAGTAAGTACCGATAATAATTTACAGTATTATTGACCATTTGCAACACAGAAAACGTTTTTCTATATGCAAAAAGATATTCTAAAATGTTATATATTTGAATAATATTTGTAGTAATAATATCGAAGTTAAAAAATAATTAATATATATTTCTGATTTTAAGGTAATTTTTTTTTTTTGTTGGAATTTTATAAAATTAAGTACTCTAGTTCCGTATAATATTTCATTTAAAATTATTTTATTTATTAAGTAATTAACTCATGCATTATTAATAAATTTTATTGTTTTCTTCTTTTAAAATTTAAATGTTAATATAAAGATTTAATTTTTTTCTTAATTTTTCTTAGGCAGTGATTCTTGGTGCTAATGTTTCAAAAGCGATGGAAGTAGAGTTCAAGGAAATAATTAAAAATCTTGCTGATCAAAAATCTGAGAAATGAAAAACATCTTTTTGTTATTTTCTAAAATTTGAAATATAATTAGGAGTCTGAATCCTTTTAGCCTTGTTTCGCAATGTTGTCTTACGTTAAAGACTAAAAAGGGAACAATATTTTGCTAAACATTATCTGTTTTATTTTTGTTTTTTTTGTTTTGTTAACAAACTGAATGCTTGCTGAAAAGTAGTTTCTTATTTTTGTCGATAGATACACTTGATAATATTATGAAGAGGGAATAGAATTTGTTTATTTGATTATTGAAGAGGATTTATTTGTTTGTATACTACAGCATGAGATAACTTTAATTTCGACTACTGTAAAGGATAAAATTGTAATTTGACGCAAAAGAAGAAAAACCAAAGAGTTTTTTTCCTGTAAATCATAAAACTGGTAATTTCAAATGTATTAAATTCAAGAACATTATATTTTAAAAGTTGTTTTTCAATCTTTTATCTCGCCTGCAAGGGAGTGGCGTAAATCATAACGTTACCATAGTTAGGAATATCTCTTGACAACGTTAGCTTATATTATAAAAAGGAAGTTTACTTTATATATTTTTAATAAATTGAGTTTAATTTTATTTTTATTAACCTCTTAAATGAGTTTTCCATTTCACTTAACATTTTTTATTGTCAGTTACCTAAAATATTGGAACGACACAGATAATATGATGCAGGAATCTGATTTTTTTCCATATTATGATGTTAAATTATATAATAACACTATCCCACGCCTCACATTATTTTTTCAAATTTATTTTCATGAATTTCAATTGGAATTTTTCGTTTAAATGAGTTTTCCATTTCACTTAACATTTTTGATTGTCAATTACCTAAAATATTGGAACGACACAGATAATATGATGCAGGAATCTGATTCTTTTCCAAATTATGATGTTAAATTATATAATAACACTATCCAACGCCTCACATTATATTTTTCAAATTTATTTTCATGAATTTCAATGGAATTTTTCGTTTAAATGAGTTTTCCATTTCACTTAACATTTTTGATTGTCAATTACCTAAAATATTGGAACGACACAGATAATATGATGCAGGAATCTGATTCTTTTCCATATTATGATGTTAAATTATATAATAACACTATCCAACGCCTCACATTATATTTTTCAAATTTATTTTCATGAATTTCAATGGAATTTTTCGTTTTAAATGAGTTTTAAATTTCACTTAACATTTTTGATTGTCAATTACCTAAAATATTGGAACGACACAGATAATATGATGCAGGAATCTGATTGATTCTTTTCCATATTATGATGTTAAATTATATAATAACACTATCCAACGCCTCACATTATATTTTTCAAATTATTTATTTTCATGAATTTTCAATGGAATATTTTTTTAAATTTCATTTTAACATTTTTGATTGTCAATTACCTAAAATATTGGAACGACACAGATAATATGATGCAGGAATCTGATTCTTTTCCATATTATGATGTTAAATTATATAATAACACTATCCAACGCCTCACATTATATTTTTCAAATTTATTTTCATGAATTTCAATGGAATTTTTCGTTTAAATGAGTTTTCCAATTTCACTTAACATTTTTGATTGTCAATTACCTAAAATATTGGAACGACACAGATAATATGATGCAGGAATCTGATTCTTTTCCATATTATGATGTTAAATTATATAATAACACTATCCAACGCCTCACATTATATTTTTCAAATTTATTTTCATGAATTTCAAAGGAATTTTTCGTTTAAATGAGTTTTCCATTTCACTTAACATTTTTGATTGTCAATTACCTAAAATATTGGAACGACACAGATAATATGATGCAGGAATCTGATTCTTTTCCATATTATGATGTTAAATTATATAATAACACTATCCCACGCCTCACATTATATTTTTTAAATTTATTTTCATGAATTTCAATGGAATTTTTCGTTTAAATGAGTTTTCCATTTCACTTAACATTTTTGATTGTCAATTACCTAAAATATTGGAACGACACAGATAATATGATGCAGGAATCTGATTCTTTTCCATATTATGATGTTAAATTATATAATAACACTATCCAACGCCTCACATTATATTTTTCAAATTTATTTTCATGAATTTCAATGGAATTTTTCGTTTAAATGAGTTTTCCATTTCACTTAACATTTTTGATTGTCAATTACCTAAAATATTGGAACGACACAGATAATATGATGTAGGAATCTGATTCTTTTCCATATTATGATGTTAAATTATATAATAACACTATCCCACGCCTTACATTATATTTTTCAAACTTATTTTAATGAATTTCAATGGAATATTTCGTTTAAATGAGTTTTCCATTTCACTTAACATTTTTGATTGTCAATTACCTAAAATATTGGAACGACACAGATAATATGATGCAGGAATCTGATTCTTTTCCACACTGTAAAAAGTTACCGTTAAAAATACTTTTTTTTACCGTAAATGTTTTACACCTTCACCGTAAAAATTCGATTTACGGGCACTAGCCGTTTAATATGGTCTTCTAATATTATTTATCAAGTGCGCATGCGCACTACTTTCTGTTTACCCCATAGACTATGGTTTACCCATAGGAAATTGATATTACCGTGGTTTACCTTCTAAAATAAAAAGCGCCATGTTTGAAGTATTTGTTATGTTGCGAATACAGGCTCTTTATTAATTTAAAAAAAAAAATTATGGGATAAACTTTAATATTAAAATAGTGTAAAATGTACCAAAATATGATTATGTAAGTAAATTTAGGAATTATAAAACGTTATCTATACATTTAAAATTACATTTTCAAAACAACAGTATTAAAAATTGCTAATTTGAAAGCTGGCAAAATTTTTTTAGAAATATATATATATATATATATATATATATATATATATATATATATATATATATATATATATATATATATATATATATATATATATATATATATATATATATATATATATATATATATATATATATGCCAGGTTTTCATGAAGCCTTTTGAAAACGCAATAAATATAAATAATAGAAAGGTTAATAGTGCTAAATAAGTCAAAAATATATATTAAAAAAGTTATGAAGTTTGATTTTATATTTAGAATAATTGCCAGTAAGAGGTAGGGCTGCAAGGGTTTAGGTGGAGCTAGAGCTGGAACAAATTATTTTTTTATGCTGTTGGAACCAGAGTCTGAGGAAAAAAATTTTGATAGTTAGATTCAGCACATCTCTGTGTTTTGACCATATTAAAAATATAGAAACAAAATATGCTGAAATTCTTAAAAATCAAAATTTAAATGTGGAAAAGTAAATTTTACCACCTCATGGGTTGATGATTATTGAGATTTTATTGAAGATATAAAGACAAAATATGTTGAAATGTATGAAAAACACTATATTTAAACATGGGGAAAAGTTAATACAACCATTCACGGATTGGGGGGATTCAGGGGTCTTTACCCCCATAGACAAATGTCCTTCTGCCATGTATTTGCATCTTATTATAATAATAGGTGTTAATAATTATAAGCATATATCAAGAAAATTTTAATTTACATTAAATAGTATTGCAATTCCGCAGTGAAAATGTAAATACATGGTACATTATCATTTATTTAGGGGGCTTCACTCCTGTATCCCCTGACCCATTAGTGGTTTTATTTACTTTTCCATGCTTAAGTACGGTGTTTTCATGCATTTCAACATATTTCATCTTTATATTTTTAATAAGTATTCAATAATAATAACAGACCTGTGAGTGGTTGTGAAATTTTTTTTTTGCTGCGTTTAATTAAGTTGATTGTTTGGAATTGAGTATATTTTGTCTTTAAAGTTTGAAAAATATAGAGATGTTGTGCTGAATCTATTTCCTAAAACTTTGTATTATTGTTCAGTATTTGATTTCTAATTATTTCTATTCAATTAAAGTTATAAAAAGATATAAAAACAAAATAAACTGTAATGGAAGCCTGAAAACCACTTTTGTACAATAAAACAAAAAAGAATTTTGTTATAAAAAGACATTATTTTGATGTAAACTACCAATTTAAATTTAGATAGGGTTGATATTTCAATATAGGAATGAATTAAAAAAAAAAGATATATCAAAATTAAAATTCATATTTGATAAATATCAATATGAGGTGGAAAAGTAAATTTCGCTACTAGTGGGATATGGGGAGCAGATCCCCTGTAACCCTCATTGATAAATGTTTATCTGCCATGTATTAGATATAGTTATCAAATTCTTTATTAAAATTGGCATGTCAGTTTGTTGATAGATCAATTTTTAACTAGCCTATATGTAAAAATAATAGGTATGTCCCTATAAGTTAAAAAGTTAAATTTAATTTTTGAACTATCACTCCTAATATTGTACAAAAAGTAGCCTTCAGACCTCAGTTACTCCTTGTTTAATGCATTAATGATTAATTGCTTCAATAGAGAAAATATAATTAAAAATGAAAAGTAGCTCGCAAATGCAATAAAATTACAACAAAAAAAAAATTTTTTTTTCTTTACTGAACAATAAAGGGGTTCAAAATTAGAGGAGAAATTTTTTTTTGCTTTTAAATAAAGGGAGCAGGAGGAAAAAATTTTAAATTTGTGAATTTGGATATTCTAATGTAATCAGAGTCTGAGCTGAAAAAATTATTAACTCCACAGTCTTGCAAAGAAGTACTTATCAAAAATACCAACCTCAGCTGAATTTCATGAAACTGCATAGTAATGTTTGAAATGAGCTGTAAAGAGAAATACTCAAGAAATACCCCCCAAAATTTGACATTTTTGAGTTTGACATTGAAGAAATTTTATTTCTCCACCACTAGCCACTTATTTCTCCATATTGAAACTTAAAAACTTTTTTAAAATTATATTTTAACTTAAAAAAAAAAAAAAAAGTAACATTTTTGCAAGTTTCAAAATAAAAATTGATTAACAAAAAAATTTTATTATATATATATATATATATATATATATATATATAATATATATATTATATATATATATATATATATATATATATATATATATATATATATATATATATATATATATATATATATATATATATATTTCTCTCAGTAAAATGTAAAACATGACTTAAAATAGACCATATAAGGAAGAAATTTATATCCATATAATGAATATGGCAATTGTATGAAGTTGGTAGACATTCAAAATTCTCCTGGCAGACTAGTATAAAACAGATTTCAAACCTTTGACCTATCAATATCTATCAATGTTCTTGTCTTTGAACTATCAATATCTTTAGTTAAGATTTTTGTAGCATTTTTTAAGCTTGTGATATTTTTAAAGCTGTCTAACAAGTGCAGTGAAAATATAATAAAACTTAAGCTGTAAAGATGCTCAAAGATTTGAAATTCTCATATATATAATGTATATTTTATGAAAAATAGTGAGCATAAAATATTTTGTTGGCTAAACTACTTTCATAATATTGAAAATTGCATCAGTAATTTGCCACATCTTTAATACGTTTTCACATTGCTAATTACCCTTTTTTTTTTATTTATATACATCATATTAAAAAAAAAAAAATTTGATTGATAATTATAGGAATTTGAAGAAGGCCCAATGTTAATATTTCCATTTAAGTCCATTAATGTATTTTAATTAAAAAAAAAAAAAGTAAGGCATATTTGTAAGAAGAGTTTGTCATTAAATGTCAAAGTGAAGTCATTGGCTTTTGGGTTTCTTGAAAACAAATTGCAAAAAAGTCACCATTATTATTATTATTATTATTATTATTATTATTATTATTATTATTATTATTATTATTAATTGTCTATTGTTTACAAAGGCCTGTTTGCAAAAAACTTTACTATATAGTTCATAAAAAATGTCTACTAGTATGAAGTTTATGCATATTTATTCTTGTTATGTACCTGGCATAGATATGCAAATGAATATATGGTAAACCTATAGAGTGTAAATAAAATAATATATATATATATATATATATATATATATATATATATATATATATATATATATATATATATATATATATATATATATATATATATATATATATATATATATATATATATATATATATATATATATATATATATATATATAGACATGGGTCCATGCACAAGCTAACATAATTAAATAAAACAATTAACTTTTAGTATAAGAAATATGAAATATGGATTGTCATTTTGAAAAAGTAAATTTTTTCAATATTTTTGCTTCTTAGGAACCTACAGTTATTAACATGTAAATTTATACTATTGAGATGCCTTTCCTAATATCTGAATTATTAACAACATTATATTAAGAATTTAATTCAGGTGAACAATGAAAATCTATAATACTGAATTGCTAAGTGTGATTGTACAAAGATGGTTTTTTTTTCTCCAGATTTGTTGAGGTAAGTTCTAAAATATAATTTCCAAATTTACATTTCTTATATGAATAAAATTTCAATTTCATGTACTAAAATATTTTGTTTCAATATTTTTGCTTCTTAGGAACCTACAGTTATTAACATGTAAATTTATACTATTGAGATGCCTTTCCTAATATCTGAATTATTAACAACATTATATTAAGAATTTAATTCAGGTGAACAATGAAAATCTATAATACTGAATTGCTAAGTGTGATTGTACAAAGATGGTTTTTTTTTTCTCCAGATTTGTTGAGGTAAGTTCTAAAATATAATTTCCAAATTTACATTTCTTATATGAATAAAATTTCAATTTCATGTACTAAAATATTTTGTTTACTTGTACTTTCAATTTGCATGAAAATATTTACTTATATAATTTTACCTAAATTTTTTTTCTGTTTGTTTTTTATCTCTGAAGTTTATAAAGTATGGTTTGTGTTATGACAATTTCAATTATGGTAATTACAATTTTTATGTAATGTACAAAGACATTGTTTTCTGAATATAGTTTGATGAAGTATAAACATTTGAAAATGCCTCATTTTTTTATTATGGTATTCTCAAAGCATGGAATTTGTTTTAAGTTTTAATTTTATGAAGAGAATTCTTAACCTTAAAATGAAATGTTTCCCAATAATGAACTGATTAGTGACAGAGTGTCTAACCTCTTAAAAAACAGCAATAGAGAGTTTTATATCAGTATGTATGTTATTGATTGATAAACAGGAATATGTTTGAGAAAATTTTGCCATGGAATGCATATTTGATGACAAATAAAAAAGTTTTTTTATACAAACCTTGTACAATTGAATTATTTCAGTAGCTATGCTTAACATTTAGAAGTAAAGGTTTAATAGTGATCTTAGGTAAAAATATTTCATTATTACACTGTTTTATGTAATTTATTTTAAATTATTTATGCAAAATTATTCACTAATATTTTAACAACCCAGGTAAAGAAAAACTTGAATATTTAAATTATTTATTTTAAATTGTTCACTAATATTTTAACTACCCAAGTAAAGAAAAACTTGAATATTGACATTATTTATTTTAAATTATTCGCTAATATTTTATTTTAACTACCCAAGTAAAAAAAACTTGAGCATTTGATGCATAT
>SEYY01013626.1:0-17900 GCA_009176605.1 Armadillidium nasatum
AATAATACTATATTAATCACTTCTGTTCTAAATATAATGAATAAAAATTTAATGTCACTTTATTTAAAATTCTTGGTCAGAAAGTGGCAAATTAAATTCAATATAAAAAAAGACATGCAAATTTTAATTTTAAAGGTGCTCAAATTTCATAAACTTGTATATATGGACTGACCGGGGCCCAGGCGAACCCCGGCTAATAATCAAGGAAAACCAGAGTTTACCTGCAGAGATTAAAATTGTAAATTATACATATTAATGGTGATTAAATCAAACAAAATATAGGAAAATTAAGATTTTTTTTCTTATCTGTTTCTTTTGACCGCTACTCTTCTGATAGTGAATGTTCATCTTTGTTTTGATTTTAGATTTGGTTGAAATTTTTTTACTTTGGACACCTGGAGGTTCTCTTCTAATTTCCTGGCTGCAGATGTTACATTTACCTATTTCGAGCCTATCCTGAAACATTGTAAAGTACTCCCAATACTGCTGAAGCTGATCTTTTAGCCATATTGACTGAAAGTATAAACAATATAAATTTGAAATAATGCTGCTAAATGATACAAATTTGATACACAGCAATAAAATAACAATGATATGTATAAATACAGGTTATATTATATAATTTTATATCTTACATTTTTTCAAACTTTTTAAAAAAAAAAAAAAAAAAAAAAAAAAAAAAAAAAAAAAAAAAAAAAAAAAAAATTTATTTTTGTAGTTTTTTCAAATGATTATTATACAAATCTAATTTTCTGAATTTTTTTCTTAAAAAAATGCATATAATCATTAACTTAAATGAATGTTGGCTATTCCTTCCTTATAATTAAATTAATCTCAGTTAAAATTATATCTAATTTTCTTAACCTAAAATTTAAGGGCTTTTGACCTCTTTACAAATTTTAGGCAACCCAGCCAGAGCTCTGGCTCTAACTAAATTTGGGAGACCCAGCCCCAAAAAAATAAAATAAAAGTAAATATTTACCTATAGTGGAAGGACAATTCTAAGTAAATACTGCAAAATTGTAACCTCAGCCAGTCCCTACTTGCATGCGAAACATTTTTTTTTTTCCCTTATAAAAGTATATTTTGAGTTTTTAGTATTAATTACAATATAATGCAAGCTTTTTAAATTCTGCTACATTAATACCCCATTTTTTAATTTTTAAAAAATTTTGAGATAGGCACAAAATACTAAATAATTCACAAAGACTCAGCTATCACCATGGTGAATCTCTGTGTTTGTACATATGTCAGAATTTTGATATTTGTGGTTGGAGTATACACTGATTTTTACTTCCT
Organism: Armadillidium nasatum; assembly: GCA_009176605.1. Lineage (NCBI taxonomy): Eukaryota > Metazoa > Arthropoda > Malacostraca > Isopoda > Armadillidiidae > Armadillidium > Armadillidium nasatum. The sequence goes on from SEYY01013626.1 coordinate 1,300, forward strand.
GAATTGTAGTGTATTTCTTATTTGACATTGCATATTTAATAGATGTACTGTGTACTCTGTATTAATTATTGTGCTTATTGCATATCTATATTTATGGGTTACCAAATAATCTGCTTTCATTTTATCTGGGAGTCTTGTGACTTCTTACTCTCTCTTTTTCTTTTTTTTTTGGTAATACCTTAGTTCATGGTAGGAAATCATTTTTTAATGAAGCCCAATAAACAAAAAAATAAAAATATTAAAAAAAAAAAAAATATGTAACTTGTAATTATTGATAAATAAGATTTGCATTTCATCACCACATACAGGTCAGGAGGTATGGGGGCTCCACCCTATATGTATAACTTGCATTTATATTTTTAGGGATATTTATTTATATATTTGGTGATTAGTGTAAGGGCCTCATAACCAATTTTACCCATTTTTTTAAAAAAAAAACTGAAAATATATTAAATTAAGAATGCACACAATAAAAAAAAAAGGGGTCTACAAGGTTTACAAAATTAATTATTGATATAGGTAAAAAATATCAATACTTTAAACTTAAATATATCTGTATTTAATATAAGGAATGCTCACTGATAGCTTTCATTTGCAACTAAATAAATTATAAATAAAACCATAATTGCTGGAACTGATAAACGATAGCTGCCATAATTGAATAGACATATGAACATATGAAAATAGAGACAGTTAGAAGACACAAGGTCCTATCGAGACTGTCCCAGTCCAAACAAATAATAACAATAACAATACTAATACATGCATGAAAGACTAGGTTTATCCCATCCTAGTTATCAGTTCATTCATGCATAGTCATGCATAGATAAAAGAAAACTAAACCCCATTACACATGCAATACTCAATGAACCATCACCCATTACAAAAACTGCCGTTAGGCTTAGTCATAGGTTGATCTGTTGATCCAAAAATTCATATATACCCACCAATTTGGCTTAGTCATGTTATATTATATAATACCTAAACCATCCATATATCTATCCAGCCCCCTTTTAAATTTGACAAGAGAATCACAGTCAACAATCTCTTCTGGCAAGTCATTCCAAAAATTAACAACTCTATTACTGAAAGAGTATTTTCTTAGATCGAGATGGCATGGCTTCTTTTTAATTTTCTTATCATGTCCTCTAGTTACTCTTCCATGGTCCACTATGAAGTATTTTTCAATCTCTGTATTACTGTCAGATGCAAATATTTTGTAAACTTGTATCATATCCCCTCTGAGAAATCTCCTTTCAACTGAGAACATTCCTAACTCCTTCAACCTCTCTTCATAGCTCTTATTTTCAAAGCCAGAAATCATCCTTGTTGCTCGATGTTGTACTCTCTCCAGCATATCTATGTCTTTTCTTAAATGAGGAGCCCAAACCTGTGCACAATACTCTAATGCTGGCCTAACATAGCTATTATATAGCTTGCTTATAACCTCTTTGCTCTTGTAAACTACATTGCGATTAATTATACCTAACATCTTATTAGCTCTATTCCTTGCTTCCAAACATTGATCACCCACCTTCAGATTACTGCTAATAATCACACCTAAATCCTTTTCTTGGTCCACAGTCTCAAGCCACTCCCCATTCATTTCATAATTAAATCCTTCATTTGAGTAACCTACATGAAGAACTTTACATTTTTTGCTATTAAAGTTCATTTGCCACCTCTCTGCCCAACCAAGAAGTCTATCTAGATCACCTTGAAGCTTTATGCATCCATCATTATTCCTTACTGAGGTAACCACTTTGGTATCATCTGCAAACTTAGAAACCTTGCATTTAAGACCTTTGTCTAAATCATTATATTATATATATATATATATATATATATATATATATATATATATATATATATATATATATATATATATATATATATATATATATATATATATATATATAAGGAACAAAAGTAGTCCCAGCACAGAACCCTGTGGGACCCCACTCTTCACCGTTTCCCATAATGACTTATTACCATTAAGTAATACACACTGCCTTCTGTTCTTTAACCACTCTTTAATCCAATTGTGTACCATTCCATCTATACCATACTGCGACAACTTTTGCATCAGCCTAACATGGGGTACCTTATCAAAAGCTTTGCTAAAGTCTAAATATATGACATCAACTGGATCACCCCTGTCTATACATTCAGTAATATATTCCATAAATTCTAGTAGATTTGTCTGACATGATCTACCCTTTCTAAAGCCATGCTGGGAGTTATATAGTATCTTGTTATCATCTAAATGCTTCTCTATATGACTTTTCAGTAACTTTTCCAAAATTTTCACAACCAGAGATGTTAAACTAACTGGCCTATAGTTCCCTAAATCTTCCTTACTACCTTTTTTAAAAATGGGCACCACATATGCCATTTTCCAGTCCTCAGGTACCTCTCCAAAAGCAATAGATCGATTAAAAATCAAATATAGTGCCTTTGCAATACTGCTACTCCCCTCTTTTAGAATTCTACCATACACACCATCCGGACCCGCTGCCTTATTTGGGTCAATATGTTCTAATAAAGATGGACTTTAATATTACATTTTGTTGTATATGAATACAGTGAAAGGAGTATTATTTGAGTTAAACAAAGATACATATTATTAGTATAAAGTACTGATATTTGCCATGTCAATAATTAATGCTATATCCCTCATATACTTTTTATGCATTTATTCTTTTAATACATTTGCAGTGCTTTTGGAAAAATTATAAAAATTGGTTATGAGGCCCTTAACTAAACAATGGTAATACTTTAGTATAGGGGGCCCGTTTTGATAATTATTTTTATTCAATGTGACGTCACGAGATCTTTTATACGGCAGAATGACGTAGTCCTTTAAAGGTTGTCAATTCTTTCATGTTAATGGGCTGCCTTTCCTTTTTTTTTACCTACCCATCAAAAAAAAAAAAAAATTTTTTTTTTTTTTTGCAACATTAAATGACTATATATATATATATATATATATATATATATATATATATATATATATATATATATATATATATATATATATATATATATATATAGAGAGAGAGAGAGAGAGAGAGAGAGAGAGAGACAGAGAGAGAGAGAGAATAATATAAGTGAAAATTTTATCACGACCACTCACGGGTCGGGGGGTACGGGGGGCAGAGCCCCCGTAGACAAATGCTGTGCCATGCATTTACGGTTTCATTGCTATACTGCAATAATGCATTATAATAGAAGTTGCAAATGCATGGCATGCGAACATTTGTCTACGGGGGGCTCTGCCCCCCGTACCCCCCGACCCGTGAGTGGTTGTGATAAAATTTCACTTACATTCCTCTCTCTCTCTACATTTATTATTATTATTATTATTATCATTATTATTACCATTTTTATTATCAATTATTATTTTTATTATTATTTTATTATTATTTATACACTACCCCAGATCATGCACCATGCAGGGTGTTTTCGACTGCAGAAACGAAAATTCCTGCAATTAATCGCATTTTGGGAATATATATATATATATATATATATATATATATATATATATATATATATATATATATATATATATATATATATATATATATATATATATATATATATATATATAATATATATTTTTTTTTTTTTTTACTAATTTTAACTATTATTTCCATTTTTAGCTTCCACCTAATTCAAAATATAGCAACTCGTCAAAATATTGAAAGGAGAGTTTTATAATTGCGGCAGAAGATATTATGACGTCATAATTATTATTTTTTTATTTTAACTTTTTTTTTTTTTTTTCAATGTGTTTTTTTATTTTTTTTCTTACAAAAAAATTTGGCGTTCGTCGATTAACCAAAAAAACAAACAAACATATCATTTCCTTTTCGTAAAAAAAAAAAAAAAAAAAAAAAAAACGGGCCCCCTATACTAAAGTATTACCTAAACAATTACCATTTATTTACTTATTGAGGAGAGTCTAGCAAGGTTCATTAAGATCTCTTTAATTGATTTGCATTCAATTTGTGTTTATAGATATTATAGTTTAAAAAATATTAATTGTCTACCATGAACTAAACATTTACCTCTTTCTTGTTCAAACTAGGCCATGGGTTCCCCACTCCTGGTCTAGGTTTATGGGGCTCTTACTACATATACTTCTAAGAAAGAAACTAACAAGCTAAGGTCTCCATAAGAACAAAAGAAAAAAATGAGATTAGTCAAAAATGCTCACCCTTATGTTGGTCTTTTCAGATGAGCCTTTCTTTCAAAATATTTCCACTGGTAAGCTATTTTATATTCTTTGTGAATTAATTAATTAAAAAGAATCCAACCCTATTACCATATTTATCAACATTTACCAGGAGAAATTTCGCTCATATAATGATATAACCACCTTTAAAACTTACGTTCTAAATTTAAAAAACGTTTATTCTTCGTTTTGTTTTTTTTTTAACTAGAGATGGGAGAACGGATGTCACCAGCGAAGAGCTTACTCCGTCCATCGGTTTTTTTTTTTTTTTTTTTTTTTTTTTAATTTTTCCAGCAATGCAATAACAAAGATCATATGCTGGTGCTTCATTTAATTATTAAATTATCATCACTACTACCACTTCCAAACAATACCATTTTTCACCACTACCTTATTTTCTTTATTTCATTTAGTTATATCTTTCTCCGAAATATTACAAATATTTTTTACTGTTTTATTAATAGATAACTCCTTATCTGTTCTATCAAAAGACAAACTTAAAAATTCTGTCAAAAGACAGGCCTCAAAATCCCGTCAAAAGACAGGCCTCAAAATCCCGTCAAAAGACAGGCCTCAAAATTCTGTCAAAAGACAGGCTTCAAAATCCCGTCAAAAGACAGGCTCCAAAATTCTGTCAAAAGACAAGCTTCAAAGATTCCGTCAATAGACAACTTCTATGTTCTTTCAAAAGACCACTGTTAAATTATTTCAATTTAATTATTTTTATAGGAGGAAAATATCCACTTCATTTTCACCTCAAATCAGGGCATATAATTTAGCTTCTTTTAAGAAATTAATAATGATTTCCCCAGGAAACAAGGAGGACAAAATTGTGGGAATGTCATATGGAATTGCAAGTCTTCCACTCATGTCCTTTAATAATTTTCTATGCTTATTATACAATGGACAGATTATAAATATATGTTCCAATGTTAAATTTACATTACAAAAACTGCATTTTGGAGGTGGACTTCCATCATAGTAATGCTGAGTATTAATAAGGGCAACACCCAATCTCAGTCTAGTCAGAACTACTTGATCTGTTCTTGTCATATTATTATAAGTATAACTCCAATCCTGAATCAGAGGCTTTATTTGCGGTAGCAAACCCCTACAATAATTCCATTTGTCTTGCCACTCTCTATAACAAATTCTTGAACACAATTTTTTAAATTCATCTTCAGAATATCCCAACTCTACAGGAAGCCCTTGTATTGTAGACAGTTTAGCTGCTTCATCCACCCTGTCATGTAAGATTATTCCTACATGACTCGGGATCCATATTATAACGATGTCTCTATTATTTAATTGATGTAATATACTATGGATTTTTTGTATTATAAAATGTGTTGCGTAGTCTGCTTCAATTGCTTTAATTACAGATAAGGAATCAGTAAATATAGCTAGCTGTGAATGTGGTTTAGACAGCAAATGATGTAAGGCCTTATATATTGCATAAGCTTCTGCAGTAAATATGGAGCTATAATTAGGTAATAAAAACTGCATCATTACTTCATCATACAACACAGCACTACCTGTATTCTCACAATCCTTTGAGCCATCTGTAAAACAGATGTGATATTTACCATCTTTCAATGCATCAATCTTTTCTTGAAATAATTTTTTAAATATGCCTACTTCAGTATTCTTTTTTGACCATTTAAGAAGCCCCAAATCAACAACAACATTCTTTGCTTTTCTCAAAAATATGAAAATATTGGACAATTTATCCAATGGTAAATGGGATTCTTCAATTAAACTTTTCAATCTACCAATACAAGGCAGTGGTAGGCCTCTCTGCTCATAAAAATTATAATGAAAAAATTCTTCATACAACAATCTAACAGGATGTTCAATTTTTGACATTCTACTCAGAATATAGCCTAGCCCCAACATATTCCTTCTTATATGCAATGGGCATAATATATGCTTCAACCTCCAGATGCTCCACAATACTACTCTTTAGTGCACCAATGGCTATCCTGATGGACTGATACTGTATTCTATTGAGTATTTGAGATAATTCCTGAGAAAGAGTATTGTAAATAAAACAACCATAATCAATTTTTGTTCTTATTAATGTTCTATATAAGTATAACAATAACTTCCTATCACATCCATACTTTTTACCCCCGATATATTTTAAAAGAGGTATTACTTTTTCACATCTTGATTTGATTTGATTAATATGTGCTCTCCATGTCAACCTTCTATCAAAGATTAAACCTAAAAATTTATGATTATTTTTAAACTGTATATTTTGATTATTTAAATTTAAGAGTATATTTCCATCCACTTTCTTGTGTGTAAATACCATTGCTACAGACTTTGTTGCTGAGAAAGTTACTCCCCATCTCCTAGACCAGTTTGATATATCATTCAACGCATGCTGCATCACCATATTAGATGTTTCTTGATTTTTATGTCGATACCATATAGCCACATCATCAGCATATATAGAGAATTGCACTCCTTGAGGTTTTATGTCCAATATATCATTTATAAATAGCGAAAATAAAACAGGACTTAACACACTGCCCTGAGGAATTCCACACTCAACTTCAAATACTTCTGAATATTTATCCTCCACATTTACCTGTATCTTTCTTTTTGTTAAAAAATTTTCAATAAATATTGGCAGATTGCCTCTCAATCCAATATTGTGTAGCTTTAACAAAATTCCATATATCCATGTTTTGTCATATGCCTTTTCTATATCCAAAAATACAGTTGTTAAATATTCATCTCTAATAAATGTTTCTCTAATATCTCCCTCTAATCTAATCAGATTATCCATTGTTGAAAAATTTTTCCGAAAACCACTCTGATTTTTATTTATAACATTTTCATCATGTAGGTAAGTCAACAATCGTTTAAGAATCATTCTTTCTAACACCTTACATAAGCAACTTGTCAAAGCTATGGGTCTATAGGACTTTGGGTCAGAAACTATTTTATTGGCTTTTAATATAGGTATTAGAAGAGATAATCTCCAGTCATCAGGAAATAATCCTCCCTCCCAAATATAATTATAAAAATGCAATAATTTTTCTTTGTTATGATGGTTTAGATGTTGCAGAAAAGGATAAATAATATTATCCTTTCCAGATGAAGAATTTCTTTTAATTTGTGTCAAAGCACAATTCAATTCTTCCAAAGTAAAACGCTCATTATACCCATACATATGGGGTGTTTTGAAGTTCAAATAAGTTTTTTCTTTATTAGTTTTATAATTCACAAAATCTTTCTCATAAGATTCTATACTACTAATCTGAGCAAAAGACTGTACAAGAATATCACTAACTATCTGAGGATTCTGCTCAATTTTATTTTCCAACAACAACCCAATTTTTGGACTATAGCTTATACTAGAACTTTTCAGAAATTTTGCTTTATTCCATACTTGTGTTAATGATGAATTTCGATTAATAGAATATAACAATCTTTGTTTATACTCTTTTTTTGCTTGTTTGACAATATACCTTGCTTTTGCCTTTTGACATCTATACTTTATAAGATTCTCATGTATTGGATTTTTCTGAAAATGACGATAATAACGATTTTTCTCTGTAATTGCAATTTTGCAGTCATTTGTCCACCAAGAATTACATTTTTTCACATTAACATTTTTTGATGATGTTTTAAAAAATTTCCCTGCTGTTGTCAGTATAGATGTGACCAAAGCACTATTATTTTGATCAACAGTTAAATGAGGATCAACATCAGACAACTTCAAGGAAGATTTATACCCTTCCCAATCTTTATTCTCTACACACCATTTAGGTCTTCGATATTTCTTATCTAATTCATAGGTAGTTGTGATTATTATTGGAAAGTGATCACTCCCATGCTGATCAGAATACAATGACCAATGTAATTTATCTACTAATTTTTCATTAACTAATGTAAGATCTAAGGTTGAACTATAATTTTTCCAGTCTGCAAAATATGTAGGTTGTGACTCATTTAGCAAATACAGATTATTCTTCATCATATAATTAAATAGTTCTTCTCCTCTTTTTGTACATTTATTATTATTCCACAATGTATGATGACTATTAAAATCTCCCATCACTATCAGGGATGAGATATCTCCAATTTGTTTCAATGCCTCATCCAACTGTCCTATAAAGGAATTATTTGAAGGAGGTATATATATATTAAAAATCTTCAAAGAATTTGCTCCAAAGAATACTTCTATTGCTACGACTTCCAAATCTGTCCTAATATTTAGTCTTTGGCAGTTTATTGACTTATGTACTCCCAACATCACCCCTCCCCCATTTACATTCCTATCCTTTCTAAATAATTCATAATTTTTTAAATTAATATCCTTATCCTCATCCAAGTATGTTTCTTGCAAAGCAAAAATGGAAATATTTTTTTCTTGAATTATATGTTCTAAAAAAAGTTTATTCATAATAATTCCTCTAATATTCCACTGACAAATGTTAAGTTTGTTATCCATTATTGTATGCTGAATTTTCTGCATTTACTTCCCTTTGTGAACCCTCTCCAAATAAAAATTTGCAACTTTCTTCTTTAGTAAAAGGAACCCTACATATGTTTAGATTTGTTAAAAGGTCATATAGATTATGTGATAATTCTTTTGGAGATGATCTAGACTGAAAGATCAATCCCAACCCACTAATTAACTTTTCTGTTTGCATACTATTCAGTTGATTTATCTCTCTAGTTTGTATTTTCAAATGATCATTTCTTTCCAAATTTTCATGTTGGATATTGTTCCCTTGTTCCTGTCTATGTAGTGTAGCAGCATAAGAAGCATGTTCCACAGTAGAATTCAAATTACCAAATCTGCTATTATAAATTTTCCTTGCATTATCAAAAGTCGTTTTGTTATTTATTTTTATATGAACAATTTCATTTTCTCTTAAATAATGTGAGCATTCCCTTGAATAAGAGGGATGCTCATCACCACAATTTACACATTTACTTTGTAGATTTCTTTCACATTTTTCTGTTAAATGTGACTGAGCACAGAATCCACATTTTACTGGGTTTTTACAAAATTTCCCTCTATGTCCAAATCTTTGACAAACAAAACATCGCAATGGATTCGGGTAATATTGTCGTACACTATGTGATAAGTATCCACAGAATATCTGCTGTGGGATATCCAACATACCAAAAGTCAAAACTATTACATTTGTTGGAGATCTTTCTTTGCCTCTCACTATTCTTCTTGCAGATATTACTTTTTGTGTTGAGAGACCTTCAGCAATCTCATCATTAGATAGATTCTCAAGTTCTGGGGCATAAATTGTTCCCTGAGTTGTATTAATATTATATGCTGGAGTCACTTTAATTTGAATAGTTTTATTAATTAAGGTTTTAGCTGCTGCTAATTTTTTTGTCTGATTATAATTATATGTTTCAATCAGCAGACTACCAGATCTACAAAATTTAGCCGACTTGATAGGCCCATCAGTGATTAACTCTATTCCCTTTTTAAGTCCAAAAGGATGAATTTTTTTCAAGTCTACATTATCCTCAGTTGATTGTATATATAAGAAACGAATATACTCTGGAACTACAGAATAATCCTCTTTTTTGTTAATAGTATGTATTCCATTATTTTGCCCTAATTTATCTGATGGTAAAGAATCTTTTTGTATGGGTTTAAAACCTTGAAAATCATTCTGTATATTTTCTCTCACTTTTTTAGTCTTCTTTTTAGTCGAGTTTGTCGTCAATTGCTGCGTTAGATTTACATCAGCCTGTTGAATAATTTCCTGGATATCTTCCATCGATCCCGATATATCAGTAGATGAAGTAGACTCACCAGAAATGGAAGATAAATCTGTTTCCAAATTACTTAGGTGACCTTCACCTTTTTTATTTGGACGATTATTTTTCTTTTTCTTCTTCTTTCTCTTTTTTCCAAAGGACTGCATGTTAGTTTGAATATCAATGATTCAAACTAACAAAATTCCCAGATATATACTTGTCAAACGTAAACTTTACTATATACTGCAAGCACTAATTTAGGTTATCAAAGTATTACGTCTCTCAGCCTTTTAAGCGTCCAAACACTCCAAAGGCTGAACTAGAACCTAAAGCTTAGATATATACCTATGAGATATACTCGAAATCCTGTCGAAACCAGATTCAGATTCTATGCTCGAAATTGAACAGAACGATAAACTGGCTTATAGACAAGAGAAACCAGGAACTTGTACTAAAACCGTTCAACAATAAGTACTAAAAGATTATACAGATATATGAAATTTGCTTTAAATTCAAACATTCTTCGAAAGATATAAAAACCTTCAGCTGAATTATTTTCAGTTTACATTTAAAAACCTTGACTTGAAGGAAAAGTGTCGAAATTAGCGTTACGATTAAATAATTTAGGACACTTACCAACACTGGTTTCGAAGAATGTTAGTTATCAAAGATTCTTAATATTATTGGAAATTATATATTTGCTTTTAAAGTGAACTTAATTAATTTGATAATACATTTTATTTATAGGTAGATAAAACTTACTATAGGTCTTCAATATTATTCGCTAAACTAAAAAAATCCTTAGAATTGCAACACTTAGCTTTTGAATTATTTTTTGTGTTTGGTTACGCGATGGACCTACTAACTTACAGCCTTGCCTTTAATAGATTGAAGATGTAACACGTAATTTCAACATATAATATTTAAATTATAATTATCGCTCATCATTGCCAGGAATTGTCGTCCGACAGATGTGTACCCATTTAATATTACTATTTTAAACACTTTATCCAGTTAAAGATATTTATATATATGCTTTTCATCCTTAGGATAGGAATTTTAGAACTTTGATTGAGAAGTTAGGTCTATACTCTGACACTCAACTCGATCTACAATTTTATTTGTTGTTTGAATTAAATTGACTATTGATTGTCGATCGAGAAGAGTTAATGAATTACTTTTAACTTGAATTTATATTTGACTTGACGTTTACTATTAAAAAAAGAACCTTAGTTTTTTTAGCATAGTTTTAAGGTTCTTGCTTTATTTGCGTTGAAGGTGTAATATTCCTACTTTGGCTAGATTCTCTATATTAAAAGACAATTTACCTTATAGCTTTCACATAAAATTTCTTAGAAATAGTAAATCCCCCAAATTCCCTTTTTTTATTTTAACTATTTTAAGAACATTTTCAATGGTATAAAAACTGTTTATATGCTTTCACTAATTTATCTAGTGTATATACTTTATATATATATTTTAAGTTCTCCTTGATGGGAGTTTGTAGAGTTGGTGGTTTGTTTTTTGTAACAATGTAGCACATTTTTCTAAAATAAACAAACTCCCGGCTAAATCGTCCTCACTTTTCTTCGAATCATTCATCAAGTCTAAACGTCATTTAAAATGTAAGTTTTTTGCTTGTTCGTTCAAGTCCTCAGGATTCGACGGCATAAGGTATGAGTTATATTTTCCTTTCAAATCTTTCTTACAATCATATTTATTGCCTTCTACTCAAATATATAACTGCGTAACGTTCTTATTTATATGGAATTCGTATATGAAGGAACTTCAAAAGCAACAAAACCTTTTGAAAAAGTTCAAAGTAAGTCTCCTCTTATTATTTAATTGTAACACTAACTACAACCCTTCTCTTTCAGGTCTTATAATAAAAGCTCAAACCCAGAGTTTTTATAATGGTGAATTATATTATATTTTTTATTAATTGTTGGCAAATTTTTTACTAGACTTAGGTTTATTCTTAGTAGAGCAGTCACAATACTGCATATTAGCCTTTATGGGAGTTTCGGCGTAAATACAGTTCCCAACGATATACAAATATAATATATCTAAAAACGTTAGAAGTAAAGTAGGAGATTTATTTGAAAGATTATGGTAGAAAAGTTTAAGGAAAAAGAAAAATACTCAACTCATAAAATAAAGTAGATTTATTTTAAAGATTATGGTAGAAAAGTTTAAGGAAAAAGAAAAATACTCAACTCATCCACTAAATTGACTTGAACTCTCTGTTTTATGAGAAAATATAAAAATAATTCCATTTTGAAATACTTTTATAAAACCACACGGTTTTCACAGAAGCAGCTGAAAAAGTTTGAAGTTAAGTGCCTGAAGATGGCAGCGTGTTAATGATGCCACACTGAAAAAAATGGCAGAATACTTTTGGTGAAAAATGACCTTATGAACTTACGATGAAGAATTTAATATAATTTTTCCATTATGAATAAAAGATAAACTATAGATGAAAATATATATAATAGACTAATAGATGAAATGGTGAGAGTATATAGTTTTTATACTAGGTTAGGCAAATTTGCTGGCCGTTAGGCGTTCTTTCACCTTTGAAGTCCAGGTTAGGTTAAGTCGAACTAGTGACATGATCTAAAGGATAAGGTCATGTCACACATATATGTGACATGACCTAAGGGAAAAAAGTCATGTCCACATTTATGTGTGGCAGAAAATTGTGGTTTAGGTTATGATACACACTTACTTATTATTTTTCCTTTTTTCAGATTTTCGTATAAACAATCAATAAAACTGATAAATCATAAATAAAAATATTAAAATTATATAAAAATATTTGTTACTATCAAAAATGACATCCTCAAGATGATATAAAAGGAGGTATATAGATGATAGCATTTTAGGTACCCTGGAAGTCTCTGACAATTCTGACATTAATCTAGGCTTTGAGCCAAGTGTAATGTCCAAAAGAAATTAGGAGTGATTTGTTTAGAACCGGTTCAATGGAAGACCACTGCAGAAATTACATTTTATATAAAATCTCTGTCACAGAAAAAATGAGCCGTAACGGATTCGACTACTTAACCGCCTTCGATTTGAAAATAATTTGCAAGCTGAGAAAGAAAATTGCTTATCAAAAATTTAAAATCTTTTGGAGCTAGTAAATGAGAAGTTTCAATCATTATACGTACCAGGGAGCATCGTAATAATAGACGAACCCCTTATTCCATGGCAGGAGAGGTTAGTTTTTAGACAATATACACTAAATAAAGCCCACAAGTTTTTCACAAAGTTACTCAAAGTATGTTCCACCAAAAGATATACAATCGAGGGATGGAATAAGATAATTTGGATTAGCAAAGACTGTTTGCACAGATCTCATGTCTTCCTTTCTAAATGAAGGGAAAATCGTTTATGTGCAAAATCTTTATACAAGTTATGAGTTAGCAATTTAATATTCTCAATAATAAGACTCATTAAACAGTTTATCAAATCCTTGAAGCATGATCCATCATCTTTCGCATATCTTGAAGGAGGCATATTTCCAATTCTTAGTGAAGTTAAAGTAAAGTAATGAATCTTTGATGGGCCTCAAATTCATTAACTCATTGTGGACAGTGAATTTGCAACAACTATGAGCGAATTAGAATTGGAGTTCTGTCAAAGTTTCTAGGGCAGGTATAATGGTCTACTCGGAAAGGACAAGACTGGCAACTACAAAGTTCTTGTTGAATAAAATTGACTCATTTCCGGAGAATGAAGTAGAACCTACTGATGACCACCGGGAAGGATTTCACTAAGATATCATTAATATTGAAAACAAACACTAGAGGATATCGATTCTGCCGAGGGTATTTGAATTTTGCTTGATTTTCGGGAGATAGGGCAAATACTAAGCACAAAAGAAAGCATAAATACTTTAAAAAAAATAAGTGTAAAACTTAGAAAACCAATTTAAATTTTGCTTATCCAAATTTTCTAAAGTGTATATGAAGTTCAATTATCTTTGACTCAAAATAAAAAAAATGCATTTAATATCACTTTGCTACATGCATTCAAATAAAAATTTATGCGAAGCTTACTCATTTACAGTATTTACTTATCGATTTTTACGATATTTATCCAAGTCTTTTAGTGCTTCTTTTACAAGCTAATGCGAACTTTACATCATATATTTCATGCCGTTTTTATGGATATTTTTATACGATTTTCATGCTACTATCCCGTCATTTGTAAATTGTGTTTAAAGACTAATAAAATATTGAAATTTTTTAACCTTATTAATTTCTCATTAGTTTTTATTAAAAACTGGAGTTATATCATGAAAAACGAATTTATTTTTCGTGATCTACATGCACAATGATCCAAGAACTGACTTTCTTGTCTCTATAGCAAAATTATCGTTATACACACGATGTTATACAGTAATAATTTATTTACTAATTATTCACATATTCGCTGGTTCCAATAATTTTAATGCTGGTTGCAACCATAGTCTTCTTAATATCTTGTTTGCTGCATACGTTTCATCTTATTTCCCATACATATATTTTTTTAGGTAAAAACATATATTTATTTACATATGTTAACATGTGAAAGAGGATTTAACAAAGATCAAGAAATTTAAAAAATTAACTAGATTTACTAAAAATCTCGCTGAAGACGGATGTTAATCCAAATATCGATAATATTTTTCACGATTATCGAAATGTCAATGATTTTTACACGATATATCGGTGACTAGATAGTTTTTCTCCACTGACATTGTTGTTTATAATTTAGCTTCAAGACTTGGCTTTGCACGTTAACTTACTTAGCATATTTGTTAATAATTTAGCTTAATAAATTGCATGATGCATGAATAATTGTGGAATTGGGTTAATTATTTGCATAATGAAAACTAATTTAAACCGAAGATGGATCATTCAAAACAAATGGCGGCTTTTCATTTTATCTATTTAACTGAGAAAGCCTTGATATTCCAATGTGGCTTCTAACTGTCTATTTTCTTATATTCTTTCTGTAGGTGGGAAGGAGGTGAAATCATCCAGTATTCTTAACAATCTCTCAACTGTTGATTAAGGAAAGCACACACACACACACACACACACACACACACACACACACATACATATATATATATATATATATATATATATATATATATATATATATATATATATATATATATATATATATATATATATATATATATATATATATATATATATATATATATATATATATATATATAGTATATATATATATTACGCATAGCCCCAACTAAACTTTAAGAACTCCTGAATTTTGCTTCACCACTACAACTTCTCTACACAAATACACCATTTTCCATTCTATCGGCAACTTTGACAACCACCTTTTAGCTCTTAATTATAACAATTCTAACCTTTTGTCGTGGCATTCAGGAAAAAGACAATGAAAAGGGAAGTCTCTTGTTCTCCTTTCACTTTTGCAATTTTCACTTAGCTTGTAATTGTTTATATATTAAAATAAAACTGATGTTTTTAGTTTTTAGAATTTAAATACACTCAATGTGTTTGGTGCTCAATTCTCCCTCTTTCTTGTTCTATATATATATATATATATATATATATATATATATATATATATATATATATATATATATATATATATATATATATATATATATATATATATATATATATATATATATATATATATATATATATATATATATATATATATATATATATATATATATATATATATATATATATATATATATATATATATATATATATATATATATATATATATATATATATATATATATATATATATATATATATATATATATATATATATATATATATATATATATATATATATATATATATATATATATATAATATATATATATATATATATATATATATATATATATGTAATACTTTTTAAAACTGACAAAGAAATGTGATTTAACTAATGCTTGTTTACAGACCATTCAAAGGTATTATTCACTTAAGAATTAAACAGCAATTTTGTTCCTGGAATAATTCATTTAATTTCTATTTAACATTTAAATTAATCCTAGATACATATTTCACTTATCTTGAATTAGGAAAAGGTTTCGTAAAATAGAATTTTTCAGAACTTAATATACATTACGGCAGCTAAGTATTTAGCTTTCAAGAAAGAAATAAAGACTGTGAAAAGAGTTACTCACTTGTTTTAAGGGTCTCAACCTTTTCTTTTCACTCTTTTTTTTTCCAAAGGGGAAAATATTTTACACGTTCATTGCAATTTTATTCTCTCTTTTGTTTTCATTACCCATTAATTAATAATAATATATTGGCAAGTTATATTCTTCAATTACCTTTTTAAAAAATACTTCCCCTGGTGGAAAAAGCCGGAATTTGGGATATTGAAAATAAATGCAAATAAAAAATTGAAAGCATACAACGCTTGAAAGAATGCAAAAACCAAAGGAAATAAAGAAGTTAGTAGAAACAAGCGTTGCATATTTTCTTACAGAATGCGTGAAAAAATGAGCATTCATTTGATTTGAATTTTGGATCAGAGAACTAAAAGGAGAAAGGATGCTGTTTACTTTGTAGACAGAAGAGTCATATAACCTCTCCTTAAA
>SEYY01013627.1:15000-25624 GCA_009176605.1 Armadillidium nasatum
TATATATATATATATATATATATATATACTAAATAAAGTTGAGATGGCTTCTTCCTCTTCTTGATTAACTTTTTTCCTGTGGGTTATCGTAATGTGAAAAGTCCAAAGCAATCTTTACGCGTTATTTAACGTGAAAAGTCCAAGGCATATTTATGCGTCATTTAATGTGAAAAGTCCAAAGCAAACTTTACGCGTTATTTAACGTGAAAGTCCAAGGCAAACTTTATGCGTGTATTTAACGTGAAAAGTCCAAAGCAAATTTTACGCGTTATTTAACGTGAAATGTCCAAAGCAAAAGCTTTACGCGCTAATTCTAATCTTTCCTTAATTTAATTAGAAAAGGTTAAAGCCAATATTAAAGGTTTCCACATACTCATTTAATACACGCTTCACATCGTATCTCGGTCCGTCTTTAGCACAAACTAAATTTTACAAATTTTTGTTTTAAAATACAATCAAAATATAAATTCATTAACTATATATAAGATATTTAAAATAATAATAATTGCAGTAAAATAATAAAAAATAAAGTAATAATACTGATATTGAAATATTGTAAATAAAATGAAAATAAAAAGGCTTTATTATTTTGGGAAAAAGGATTTCATTATTGAGTGAAAAGAACAATAGCGCAACTTGATCATTTAAACATAGGCAATGAGTTTTTATTTATAAAACTTCAAAATTCTATGATCAAGAAGGGAAGATTCATGCTGAAGGATAGAGATATTAGAAAAAAAAAAGGTGGGTATGTCCATGGTCATTTATGGCAGAGTGTTCAGGAGAGCAAAGATTAAGGTCAGTTCTAAATGAAAGTCTTTTATGCTTATCAATCCTCACATTTAATTGTAGATCAGTTTGGCCTACAAACGCGGCATTGCAGCTGACACAATTAAATAGATAAATTAATGAGGATCTGAGAACCATTGGGTGATATTTCTTATGTCTGAAGAAAGTATGAATTGAGAGGGAGTTAAATTTATAAGAATGAACTGCCATTGGGGGAATGTAGCTTCAAGTACAGTAAGAATATTTCTATGAAGTTGAGATGAAAGTGATCGCATATACGGAAGTTTTAAGTATATTTTTTATTTTTTTAGGTACAGTATAAAAAAATGAAGAGTGGGACTGAAGATATAAGTGAGAAACTCGTTAATACTTTTTTTTCCACTTGGAACTTTGGGAATAAATTGAAGTGGAAAGGTATTTTAATAAACTCCATCTCTGTATTGAATTATATATATATAATATATATATATATATATATATATATATATATATATATATATATATATATATATATATATATATATATATATATATATATATATATATATATATAGTGGTGATCGCATGTCATATTTTCTCATTTGCGGATGCGGATGAGGATACGGATATATAATTTTAGTCCAGTGCGGATGCAAATATATAATTTTCGCAAGTGCGGATGCGGATGTTAATTTTGATGAGGATAGATATATATAATATATATATATATATATATATATATATATATATATATATATATATATATAATATATATATATATATATATATATATATTATATATATATATATATATATATATATAATATATATTGTGAAGATAATAGATACTGATCTTGTGATAAAAATATTAATTAATTTCTCTATTGACGGGAAATGAAGTCCTTGAATTGAAGAGTCTTTTTTAAATTCAAGTCACTCTTGAAAAAAAAAATTTGTAATGAGTCATTGTGGATGAATGAGGCAAAGAAAATTATTATAATACTAATTTGTTTGACCAAACTTTCACTTACAATGTAAAAATTAATTTAGAAATACAAACGCACGAGCTTGAAAATACACACACCACACCACTTCATATATATATATATATATATATATAATATATATATATATATATATATATATATATATATATATATAATATATATATATATATATATATATGTGTGTGTGTGTGTGTATGTGCGTGTGTGTGTGTGTGTGTGTGAGTGAGTGGGGTTGTAAGTGTAGGTGTATGGATGTATATGCATGATGGAAAATTAGAGAGGTTGGTGTTGCGCGAAACAGCATAAAAGGCAATCATTTTTCCAAGTTTTGATTTAATTCTCTTTATACTTAAATTCGATAAGGCTTCGATAACGACTCAACAGTCTCCAGAGTTTTAAAATCGGGGATTTTGATGCAGACTTATATGTAAAGATATTGGTATTACCCGAAGCTTTCCCAATACCATTAACCAATAACTATTTACCGCAAACTTTGCCTAGGTTATTCTTATACTATTTCTTCATCACTCATGAGAATCGGAAATATATACAAACGAATAGGGAGGCGTCTCTACGGCCACCTGTCATAAGATTCAGAAAGGCTTGCAACGGAGAAGTAATGGAAAATCAAATGTTATCTGCCTAAATTCCTAATTCCATGGCCCATATGCTTCCAAACACAATCGCTCTGACACCGAGCCAGATTCGGAAGGGAGCAAAGAGGCGTTTCCATCAAAGGAAATGTTTATTGAATATCGACTTTATTCGCAAGTGATCTAGAAGCGGAGCTAGCTTGGCATTCTACTTGATTGCAACCACCGGAGCGAATCTGCCGACAGTATGATTAAGCCGCGATTGAAGAAGGATTCAATACCAGTATGGGAATGATCCAATTTTGCCTTGCTATTAAGGCCCGAACCAGCCACTGACAGAGGAGAGAAAACTAGTGAGAGAGAGAATGAGAGAGAGAGGAGAGAGATAGAGAGGAAGAGTGACAGAGAGGGGAATGAAGGAGGGGGATAAAGGAGAGGCTATAATAGTAGAGAATATATAGGACTGAAGAGAAGGTGGGGGAGAGGAGGGAGTGCCAATCATCTGTGTGCAAATAGATGGGGGTTGACTCTCATGGTTATTCAGTGCCATCGAAGAGATGTCCCGAGGGACAGACAGCCCAGATCATCCTTTGGATATGCCATCTCAGCATTGGCAGCCAATGAGAAGGAAAAAAACAAGAAATATATATATATATATATATATATATATATTATATATATATATATATATATATATATATAATATATATATATATATATATATATATATATATTAATTTACATAACCACCACTCACGGGCAGAGCCCCTTTTCAAGGAGGGGGCACACACACAGGGAGAAAACTCATTCAAACACGCACACCCTAACGCATTTATATATATATATATATATATTATATATATATATATATATATATATATATATATATATATATATATAATATATATATATATATATATATATATATATATATATATTATATATATATCACGAGCATATTAATATCACAGCACGTCGGGTCTTAGATTTTAAGCTTGTTTTGAAATTTTCCATATCACTGGTGGGATTAAAATGGGCCCTTAGCTTTTTTTAACCTAAGGTTGACTGGCATATATATATATATATATAATATATATATATATATATATATATATATATATATATATATATATATATATATATATATATATATATATATATATGTGTGTGTGTGTGTGTGTTTTTGTGATTCGTGTGTAGAATTTCCTAAAATTTATTTACAATCTAAGCCACAACGCTCATTAAATTGCAACCCGAATTTAATTCTATAATGCAGCCCTCACTATCTTGTTTATATATATATATATATATATATATATATATATATATATATATATATATATATATATATATATATATATATATATATATATATATATATATATATATATATATATATATCCTAACGAAAATATTCCTAAAACTTCCGAATATATGACCACTTACATTCCAACTTAGCAGAATATTCTTACTGTACTTGAAGCTACATTCCCCCAGTGCCAGTTTATTCTTATAAATTATAACTCCCTCTCAATTCATACTTTCTTCAGACACAAGGAATCTTTCCCAATGCTTCTCAGATCCTCATTAATTTATTTATTTAAGTGCACCAGCTGTAAAACGGCGTATGTAGGACAAACTGCTCGTGACGTGGTTGCAGGTTTGTGCAACCATCCACTATGTGCAATTAGCTAGTGTGCAACTGTTATTTATTACTTTTTATTTCTTAATTTTTTTAATAGGATTATATATTTAATAAATTGCATCTTATTATAATATTCCAAAAAAGCGCTATTTAATAAATAAATTAAAAAAAAGACGTCATACAATTTTGATTAGTTATTCCAAACGAAGAAAATAGTGTGGTTGCAAATATTTTGCAAACGCATTCTTTAATATAGCGAATAAGAAAAACCTTCGTTTATAGTGCAAGAAACTATATATATATATATATATATATATATATATATTATATATATATATATATATATATATATATATATATAATATATATATATATATATATATATATAAGCTGCTATACTGGGAATCGAACCATCGACTCTTGGATGGTAAGCAAGAGCGTTACTAACAGAGCCAAGACAGTACAAAAGAAGAGCCGTGTCCGAAAGTCTCAAGAAATACTTATCAAGCAGACTCCCGAACGGGCCCCTCCCGACTACACTCTGACACGGTGTAACGAGGTCAAGGTTCTATCCCTCTTTCGCAGACTAATATAATAAATATATCAAATCTTTTTAAATCCACTAAATGCTCGTGGAATAAAATATTTTGAATTTTTAAGTCTGCTATAATGGGAATCGAACCATCGACCTCTTGGATGGTAAGCAAGAGCGTTACTAACCGAGCCAAGAAAGTACAAAAGAGGAACCTCTTTTGTACTGTCTTGGCTCGGTTATATATATATATTATATATATATATATATATATATATATATATATATATATATATATATATATATATATATATATATATATATATATATATATATATATATATATATATATATCTTCCCCTTCAGTGTTATAAAAAGATCTAACAAACAGTCTACACACCATACCAATTTAAGACTACTTATTTTACTAAATATGAAATACCATCAAATATGAGTTGTTGTTCTTGGAAATACTGTGGTGGCATGGAAAACCTTTCTCCAGAAATAAGATACCCTTCATTAGATAGTTGGATGAGTAACGTCAAGAGTTTTTTTTAGGTCTGGACACACCTTCCGAACCCATTCGTTTACAAGAACAAATTAAAGAGAAAATACAAGCAACGACCGAAATTTATGAGGCAATAATCTTCAAATTCTTATAAATTATAACTCCCTCTCAACTCATACTTTCTTCAGACACAAGGAACCTCTATCAATGATTCTTAGATCCTCCTGACCATTGTTCAGGCAAAATTACTTTTTGTGAAATAAATTTTACGATAAGATGTGATTTTATACATTACAAATAATTTTTTGCCATAAAAGATACTCAACGAGTAATCACGCTCTCTCTCTCTCTCTCTCTCTAATAACGATAACGATAACGATAACGATACAGTACAGACTCTACAGAGCTTATGGTTTAAGAAACTCTAGACCCTGTACAAAAACGAAGATTTTCCACTCTCTTATCTCTTCGAAGATCTTCAGAAGTGATCTGTTATAGAAAATTAAAATTATTTTTCATAAAGCTTTTTACCACATTTTCTAATCCCTTAAAAACTATCAACCTAAACCATGTGTTGATAGTTTAACATTGTAACAATTTATTTATATGTATGACTGTGTAACCCACTGCTCAAGATGTCTCAAAAATTATTTTTGAATCAAGTTTTTTTTTTATTATTATTATTATTTTTTTTTTTCAGAATAACTTAACAGTTTGCATTTTAAATCAATTTTGAATCAAGTGTTTTTTTTTCGTTTTTTTTTTTTTTTTTTTAATGTCAGAATAACTTGAACAGTTTGTATCGGGCATATTGACTCCATTCTTAGGCGCAACAAGAAAGGTGGTTCGAACTCCAGAGGAGATATCTTTAACTTTCGTAAATGATAGTATATATATATATATATATATATATATATATATATATATATATATATATATATATATATATATATATATATATATATATATATATATATATATATATATATATATATATATATATATATATATATATACCCTAATAATTTGTCTCATATTATATCAAAGTCCTTTGAATTTTCCCGATTTTTTCCCCAATTTTCCATCTTTCCCGTACTCCCATTCTCCTAATCGCTCTCTCTCCCCCTCCCTCCCTCCCCGCACTATGACCTCCCCTCTCCTCCTTTCTACTCCAACCCCCCACACCACCTTCCTCCCTCTGTTTCTGCGAGAAACCTTGGATAAATTGGATCTCTTTTAGAGTAAGAAGGGAGCGAGAAGAGAGAGAGAGGGAGAGAGAGAGAGAATCTAATTTGAATATTAATGTTTGGAGCGGAATAATTAATGTAATTGCGTAAACATCTGCTTAATACGTAGTTTTGAATTCCCTCTCCAGGCACTGATTTAATTGACACCCTATGCAGTACCATCTCATATATATATATATATATATATATATATATATATATATATATATATATATATATATATATATATATATATATATATATATATATATATATATATATATATATATATAATATATATATATATATATATATATATATATATATATATATATTATATATATATATATATATATATATATATATATATACAGGGTTACAGAATTGCTTGAACCTCTGGTGTATACAGACCCCAACTATGAAAAAAAGTTCCTAAAACAGTCCCAAAATGAGTAGTTCAAAAAAGCTACAGCGGCTCGAAATTATATATATATATATATATATATATATATATATATATATATATATATATATATATATATATATATATATATATATATATATATATATATATATGTATATATATTATATATAATATATATATATATATATATATATATATATATATGCTTCCCAAATAGGCCATATTTACTGTATAACTACTTTACATAAGTGCGCTTTATTGGAGTATAATAAAGGCGAATAATATTGATTTCAACATTAAAAGATGTTTTTTTTTTTATCGTATTTGATGGGACAAAAAGAGAAAAAGATGACCGGGAACAGGAATCAGATTAAGAATACGTTTATTGTCATTAGAAATAAAGAGATATGAATATTTATAAGAGGATGGGATAGGTATGTTATCATTAGGGATAGAGAGATAAATGTTTGTCAGATTGAAATCATATATATTAATCTTTTGAGTAGGTACAGTCGTGAACAAAAGTTCGTTCCTATTAAGCTGGAAATAAATATTTATATAAAATGGAGATCATCTCAGGTTCAGCCAATCGCAGTTCAATTAAGCCCCTCTCAATGTTTTTATTTTCTTTTTATTCAAAATAGGGCTTTTATGAAATGATCTCCATTTTATATAAATATTTATTTCCAGCTTAATAGGAACGAACTTTTGTTCACGACTGTACAACCAAGAATTTGTATTCTTAATTGAAGATGTGATGTGCAATACATGATATTTGAATTCTAAATTATTTACCAGATATTAATATCTGGGATTCCTATTCCAGAAGCAACCTCCAGTTATTAATATCCGGGGTCCCTTTTACAGATGCAGTCACCAAATATTAATAACTGGAATCCCTTTTCCAGATGCAACCTTCGGATATTAATATCTGGGGTCCCTTTTCCACATAAACAACCTCCAGTTATTAATATCAGGGGGGTCCCCTTTTACAGATGCAACCTTCGGATATTAATATCTGGGATCCCTTTCCTTTTCTTTTTATTCTCGAAAAGCTCACACCTTAAGGGCACTGCTATAGGGCATTGCCCTATTCGAGACATTGAGACAGGGAAGAACAAAAAACCATTTATTTAATTTCTGAATCATTTACCTCTATCTCATTCTCAAGTGTTCATTTATGGAATAATTGAAAATTTGTTTTGGTTTATTTACCCAAATTCTTTTAAATAAATACTTAAATCATTGGAATAAATAATTTGGTAATATTATATATATATATATATATATATATATATATATATATATATATATATATATATATATATATATATATATATATATATATATATATATATATATATATATAATATATATATATATATATATATATAAATCAATATTTGATAACAATCAAATAAATATTACCATCATTTAAATAAATATTTTACGTCGTTTAAATAAGTTTTTAAATAATTTAAATATCTGTTATTTAAATAAATTTAAATACTCATCAGATGCATAAATAAATTCATTGACATATTTGGTTACACTGCTGCTCTTAATTTTAAGCTTTAGGAGATTATTGATGAAAACTGCATAATTATAATTTTAGAAGACTATTGATGTAAATTTTGTAAATATTGATGTAAATTATAATTTTAGAAGATTATTGATGTAAATTTTGTAAATATTGATGTAAATTATAATTTTAGGAGATTATTGATATAAATTTTGTAAATATTGATGTAAATAATAATTTTAAAAGATTATTGATGTAAATTTTGTAAATATTGATGTAAATTAAAATTTTAGAAGATTTTGATTTAAATTTTTTAAATATTGATGTAAAGTGTAATTTTAGAAGACAATTGATGTAAATTTTGTAAATATTGATGTAAATTATAATTTTAGAAGATTATTGATGTAAATTTTGTAAATATGGATGTAAATTATAATTTTAGGAGATTATTGATATAAATTTTGTAAATATTGATGTAAATAATAATTTTAAAAGATTATTGATGTAAATTAAAATTTTAGAAGATTTTGATTTAAATTTTTAAATTTGATGTAAAGTATAATTTTAGAAGATTATTGATGTAAATTTTGTAAATATTGATGTAAATTATAATTTTAGAAGATTATTGATGTAAATTTTGTAAATATTGATGTAAATTATAATTTTAGGAGATCATCGAGGTAAATTTTGTAAATATTGATGTAAATTATAATTTTAGAAGATTATTGATGTAAATTTTGTAAGTATTGATGTAAATAATAATTTTAGGAGATTATTGATGGAAATTTTGTAAAATGTTGATGTAAATTATAATTTTAGGAGATTATTGATGCAAATTTTGTAAATATTGATACAAATTATAATTTTAGGAGATTATTGATGTAAATTTTGGTTATATTGATGTAAATTATAATTGGAGATTATTGATGTAAATTTTGTAAGTATTGATGTAAATAATAATTTTAGGAGATTTTTAGGTGGACATTTTGTAAATATTGATGTAAATTATAATTTTAGGAGATTATTGATGCAAATCAACGGTAAAGTGATTGATTCACGTGCTTGAGGGCGCCGGTTCGATCCCACTTCGGGATCCTAGGTATATGCTACCAAGAAAAGTTCCTCTCCTCGAATAGGGCAATGCCCGTGAGATGTGAACTTTTAATTAAAAAAAAAAAAAAAAAATTTGTAAATATTGATGTAAATTATAATTTTAGGAGATTATTGATGCAAATTTTCTAAATATTGATGTAAATAATAATTTTAAGAGATTATTGATGCAAATTTTGTAAATATTAAGGTAAATAATAATTTTAGGAGATTATTGATGTAAATTTTGTAAATATTGATGTAAATTATAATTTTAAGAGATTATTGATGTTAATTATAATTTAAGGAGATTATTGATGCAAACTGTATAATTATAATTTTAAGCTTTAGGAGATTATTGATGTAAACTGAATATAATTAATTAGCAAGATATCAAGGGATGAACCTCGGACCTTCAGTAACCACTTCCGAAAAGGAAATACTTACGTAAACTGAAGTTTGGATAAAAACTTTCTGAAATATTGGCAACTCCAAGAGTTAGTGATGATACCTTTATTAACAGTGAGACACACGCATTGCTATTACTGAAACCTGGTTTTAAAAAATTTAGTAAAGTTACGTAAAGTTTGCTTTTGACTTTTCCCGTTAAATAACGCGTAAAGTTTTCTTTGGATCTTTCACGTTAAAAAACGCGTACAGTTTGCTTTGGACTATTCATGTTAAATAACGTGTAAAGTTTGCTTTGTATTTTTCTTGCTAAATAACGCGTAAAGTTTGCTTTGAACTTTTCACGTTAACTAACGTGTAAAGTTTGCTTTGGACTTTTCACGTTAACTAACACGTAAAGTTTGCTTTGGACTTTTCATGTTACAAATTTTTTTCACATTACGATAACTCACAGGAAAAAAGTTACCCAAGAAGACAACAGAAAATACAATTAAACACTCCCGGTTCAGCTGAATGTATCAAGTCTACCCACAAGTAATGTTCGGATTTTGAGACAGAAAGAATAGATATCAGAATTTCATGTTTCAACAGTTTTAATGTATCAAAAGAAATGAAAATAGATACTAAAATTTTCAGGTTTTATGTCAGTTATATCGGCAACACATTTTGCAACTTTGTCACATTTCCAAGTTCTTGCAAAATATTGTGAACTGCTTAATGTTTTCAATTCAGTTTTGAGGTTAATTTTTTAATTAGGTAAGAATTATTTCTTTCGAGTTCAAACAAAGTATACATTCATATATTCATTAAACAGGTAAAGTTTGCTTGGGACTTTTCACGTTAAATAACGCATAAAGTTTGCTCTCGACTTTTCACATTAAATAACGCGTTAAGTTTGTTTT
>SEYY01013628.1:0-2500 GCA_009176605.1 Armadillidium nasatum
ATTATCTCCGGAGTTACCAACTATGTGGTGCAGGAAGTCCCTATTCTTCGTAGTAGAGCAGGGGGATCGATCAGGAAGGCTGCTTCCATTTCACGCCATATTTGGTAATTTCTCTGACAGTAGACGTGTTGTAGCCACCACTTTTCTTCAGACTGCGGACCGTTTAGCTTGATGGCAGCTACGCCAAGGGAAACCACAGTCGAGGTAAATGGCTGCCAAATGGGTCCTTTCGGAGCAGAGGCGTTGAACTTCTTCAACTGGGACGCTTCTGCTATTGTAGTGCGTTTTCTTCTTGCCTCTGCTGGACGACTTCTTCTGGACGGTGCGGCTCTTCTTCGGCTTCTTGTCTAAAGTGAATGTAACAATATTTGCTAACGACTTTTGAAATTATCTCAAATGAATGGGTCAATTAAAAATAATTGGTTTTCACTTATTTGGTTTTATTTTTAACAAAAATTGCTTACTAAGTCATTATTATAAAAGTTCATAATTCACATTGAAATAATAAAAAATTATATATTTAAATAATAATATATTATAAAAAATTATTTTACATTAGAATCGAAGTTTTGAAAACAAATTTTTTATTGAAAATTAATATAATATTTTTAAAAAATATTTTATATTTAATAATAATATTTTAAAATGGTTTTCCCTCTAGGTTTCGCGCGCAAATTGCTAATTTGCGCGCGAAAGTAGAGTAGAAATAGCAAAAATGCGCGGTCAAAATTTGTTTACAAAATAGTTTTAAATTGAGATGGAATTATAATAATATTTACATTTAAATGCTTTTTTTTTAAATTAATAGCTTATATTATCATACATAAATAAAAATTATTTAAACACAAAGAACTTTATTTTCATTTTTTTACCAGTTTAAATGCTTCATAAAAAAAACACATGTATTAACAATATACATAAAATATATGTTTTCTTCGGTTTATAGAAAACTTATTTTTAAATTTTGGTTAACTTTTATTTATATATATATATATATATATATAATATATATATATATATATATATATATATATATATATATATTATATATATATATATATATATATATATATATATATATATATATATATATATATATATATATATATATATATATATATATATATATATATATATATATATATATATATATATATATATATATATATATATATATATATATATATATATATATATATATATATATATATATATATATATATATATATATATATATATATATATATATATATATATATATATATATATATATATATATATATATATATATATATATATATATATATATAATCTAATTTGAAGACGATATCATAACAATCTTTTCTAATTGATAATGAAGTTTATGTTTGTAATTTAAACATATTGACCGAACCTCATTTTGATAATGAAATATAATTTGTTCCCTTTTAACTGATGTCATTCTTCTAAAAGTTTTCATCAGAGTAAACAGAGCCCTTTTAAATATGGTGAAATTGAGATTTTTCCAAGTTCTGTTGAAATATCACCTATTTTTAATAAAATTAATCGGTGGTTTTCCATATGTAAAAGGAAAAGAATATGATAACTCTAGTAAATTTAAACTTGAAAATGAAATGGAAAAGAGCTGTAAAAAGGACACGAAAATAGTGGTTACGTATCGGAGGCCTAAATGGGCCTTATTTGTTTGCGGTGCTTTTGATTATAATAGTATGTTGTTATTTCATTATTTCTTTTGTCGTTTATTTTGTGCACATTTCACCAAGACCAACAGATGTCGAAAACGGAGATAACAATGTAATGAAGTGTTTTATGTCTGTGTATCTTACTAATGTTCGCATGTTTAGATCTTTGCATAACTTTTTTCAGGTCTGATTTACTTCTTAAAAATAATTGAGTTTACTAGATGACCTCCTTAATGGGCAGTTCATAGAAACTCTTGAACTTAGTAGTATTATTCCCTTCTGTATTTTTTCTATCTTCAGAACAGTGGCTTTTTGTATAACGACATTTTATTTCACAATTGATGATTTTCAAGACGAATTTTATGTGAAAACCCCAAATAACAATATCTTCAAAATTATAAGTATAATTCTCATGTTCATTTTGCATTTTATCTTACTAATAACGATTTCTTTTCTGTTGGACATGTTTGGTATTATAAACATCACAATAGCATCGGGGTTTGAAGCCATTAACAAAAAGCTCAACAATTACAGAATTTATAAGCCCGGTCAATGGGATGAAAATAAAAAACTTGCTGATTATATAAAAACAGAATGGGAAAAAGATTACAGAGAATTTGTTTCAAACATTCAGAAATTGTATCATCTACAGTGCAACATGAATAGATACTTTGCTTTTCCACTGTTAGTATTCCTTGCTTATATCATTACTGACATTATTTCAACTGTTATACTCAGTTTATCTGACGAATGGGATGGAAAATTCTTTGGAACATTTTTCCTTTTCCTCAACCTTACTTCTAATATTTGTTGTTTGT
>SEYY01013628.1:5000-21550 GCA_009176605.1 Armadillidium nasatum
GGAATATACTATTGTTATTACTATTATTATCATTATCATAATTCTTATTATTATTGTTATAATAATGAGAATTATTATTATTATTTTTCCTTTAGTAATAATAATAATAGTAGTAATAATAATAATAATAATAATTTTTTTTTTTTTTTTTTTTTTTTTTTTTTTTTTTTTTTTTTTTTTTTTTTTTTTTTTTTTTTTTTTTTTTTTTTTATATATAATAATAATATATAATAATAATAATAATAATAATATAATAATAATAATAATAATAATAATAAAATAATAATAATAATAAATAATAATAATAATAATAATAATAATAATAATAATAATAATAATAATAATAATAATAATAATAATAATAATAATAATAATAATAATAATAATAATAATAATAATAATAATAATAATAATAATAATAATAATAATAATAATAATGAAAATAAAACATGAGCCAACCGCACAAGAATTCATTATTTGTCAGTTCAATTTTTCGTCATTTACACAAACACAAACTTGAATTTAAAATTTTCTGGAAATAATCTTTCAATATTATTTTTTCCTTTTTTACTGTAAGTTTTGCACAGCAAAAAAAAAAAAAAAAAAAAAAAAACCGTATAACCAAATTTCATCTTTTCTTTTTAAGCTTTCTCTACTGATTGCCATTATCAGCGATTTTCCGAGGGCTCAGTTGGCTTCATTTACAACACTTTCCAAAGCACGAATGATTGCGGTAAGATTTTCATTAAGATTTTATAATATATATAATATATATATATATATATATATATATATATATATATATATATATATATATATATATATATATATATATATATATATATATATATATATTTTTTTTTTTTTTTTTTTTACAGAACGCCACCACTCACGGGCAGAGCCCTTTTCAAGGAGGGGGCACACACACACATGCACAAAGCTCAATCAAACACACACACACACACCTAACGCACAGCCCTCAGGTGGGCGCAGACGGAAGCCTTGAAGAGTGGAAGATTAAATACAGGAGGAAAAATAAATGATGGTAGAGAGTTCCACAGAATAGAAGTGGCTGGAAAGAAGGAGATACCAACAACGAGCTAGCCTAGGATTTCCTACGTCCACACAAAATTGGTGCGAAAGCAGGGCACCCCTTGTGCAACGAGGACGACGCAACGGTGGAGGAATGCGAGAGAGGCTAATTCCCTCGAGCACCTGCCATTGTAGTACCTGTAGAAAAGAGATAGCGCGCCAACGTCACGTCGCAGAGACAGAGGGTCAAGTGAGTTTGAAAGTAGGGACAGTTTATTAATCTTTTAGCTTTTGACTCAACCCTATCCAGAAGAGAGGAGGAGCCGGAGCCCCCCCAAATGTGAGAACAGTACTCCATACAAGGACGAATAAGACCTTATATATTTGGAGTAACTGCTCAGAAGAAAAAAATTCTCGCAATCTGAACAGGACTCCCAGCTTCTTAGAGGCCGCTTTAGCAACCATTGTAATATGTGGTTTCCAAGACAGTTTGTTGTTTATGTTTAGACCAAGAATGTTAATGTTATTTACAGGTGAGACAGGAGAGCCATCGAAGAGGATAGGAAAGTTAGGAGGTGTTTTTGAGAGGGAGATGTGAAGAAGTTGAGTTTTTAAAGAGTTGAATTTTACAAGGTTGCTATGACCCCACCGGGAAATCCCATCCAGATCGGCAAGAATGGAATCGGAAAGTTGAAGACGAGAAGAAAGTCTAGAAGCAAAAGAGGGAGCAGATTTGAAATGAGTAGAAGAATGCAGAGTTGAATCATCAGCATAAGAGTGAACAGAGTTAGAAGTGCAGTGGAGAAGATCGTTAATGAAAAGTAAGAATAAGGTTGGAGATAAAACAGAACCCTGAGGAACACCACAGTTGACAGAAAAGGAGGAAGAGGTCGCTCCATCTACAACTGCCGAAATGGAACGATCTGAGAGAAAACTAGACAAGAGTAAGCAAAGGGAAGGAGGAAACCCAAAGGAATTGAGCTTAGAGAGCAGTGACGCATGCCATACCCGGTCGAAAGCCTTGGATATGTCAAGCGCCACCACACAAGACTCCCGAAGTCCCTAAGGGCAGAAGACCATAGATCAGTAAGATAGGAAAGTATGTCACCAGTTGACCTCGAGCGACGAAAGCCATACTGGTGATCAGAGAGAAGAGAATGAGACTCCAAATGATCCAGGAAATGAGAGTTGAGGAGAGTTTCAAAAATTTTAGATAGAACACAAGTGAGAGCTATAGGTCGATAGTTAGAAGGGTCAGAACGGCTACCTTTTTTCGGGATCGGCTGAACCAACGCACGCTTCCAGCATAGAGGAAAAGTATTAGTATTAAGGCATAGAGAGTAGAGCTGAACGAGGACAGGGGCCAACTCGGAAGCACACTCCCTCAGAACACGAGGGGGAATGCCATCCGGGCCACTGGCCTTCCTGACGTTCATAGATTTCAGGATCCCATGCACCCGATCATGAGTAATTATAGGTAGAGGCATGGGACACCTGAGAGGAGAAGGAGTAGGAGGAGGGATGCCAGAATCGAGCAGGGTGGAATTAGATGAAAAAAGGAGGCCGAAGAGATTAGCCTTTTCAGAAGGAGTATTAGCTACAGAACCATCAGAGCGAATAAGAGGAGGAAAGGCAGATTTACAGAAGTTGTTAGAGATATTTTTGACAAGAGGCCAGAAATTTTTTTTATCAGTAGGAGAGCCATGGAGGTCAGCGCACTTCCTTTTAATGAAAGTACGCTTAGTCCGTCG
This sequence comes from Armadillidium nasatum, assembly GCA_009176605.1. NCBI lineage: Eukaryota > Metazoa > Arthropoda > Malacostraca > Isopoda > Armadillidiidae > Armadillidium > Armadillidium nasatum. The sequence continues at coordinate 7,784 of SEYY01013628.1, forward strand.
AAGAACATCCCTGCAACGATTCCGGGCTGAATGAAAATTAGCAAGAGTGATAGGAGAAGGAGAGTTTTTCCACTCACGATAAGCATTGTCTCTCTCCCGGAGGGCAAGAGAACAATTGCCATCGAACCATGGATTTTGAGGAGAAAAAGATTTAGTTGAAGATGGAATGAATCTGCCCATCCCTTCAAGGATTACTGCCCCTACCTTTTCAGCAGAGACAGAAGCGTCCCCCGAGACAATATATATATATATATATATATATATATATATATATATATATATATATATATATATTATATATATTATATATATATTTTTTTTATTTTTTTTTTTTTTTTTTTTTATATATATATTATATATATATATATATATGATATATAATATTGAGCTTAATTTTAAGAATAAAGAAAATACAAAATACGTAAGAATATATATATGTTTAAATATATATATAATATATATATATATATATATATATATATATATATATATATATATATATATATATATATATATATATATATATATATATATATATATATATATATATATATATAGAATATATCACTGCTCCTCTTGAGCTTAATTTTAAGAATAAAGAGTAATGCAAAAAACGTATGAAGCATTACATAAATGAATGTGAAATATAATATATATATATATATATATATATATATATATATATATATATATATATATATATATATATATATATATATATATATATATATATATATATATATATATATATATATATATATATATATATATATATATATATATATATATATATATATATATATATATATATATATATATATATATATATATATATATATATATATATATATATATATATATATATATATATATATATATATATATATATATATATATATATATATATATATATATATATATATATATATATATATATATATATATATATATATATATATATATATATATATATATATATATATATGAATATATCATTGCTCCTCTTGAGCTTAATTTTAAGAATAAAGAGTAATACAAAAACCGTATGAAGTATTATATAAATGAATGTTTAAATACTCAGAGGAAAATAATTTAAAAGATGTCAAAATCTCAAGATTACAATTACTTTATTAAGGAAAATTATAATTAACGTGTCAGTAATTATGATCCTCATCATCATAATTTTCCTGAAAACAAAGTTAGAAAGAATCAACTGAATACAATAATACAATAATAAGATAGTACAAATGAAAAGAAAGAAATAATGAACATATGATATATAACCGTGAAGATGAATAAAAAACTGAAAACCTTAAACTTTATAAAATACTAAATTTAGTTATATAAAAAAGGGAAACAAAAAGAAATGAAAAAGGAGATAAAAACCAAAACTAAAACGTTATAGATAGCTAAGTTTGTTTTTATCTCCCTTTTGATTTCTTTTTGCTTCCCTTTTTTATATAACTAAATTTAGTCTTTTCAAAAGTTGATGGTTTTCAGTTTATTATTTATTCACATGGTTATATATTATATGTTCAATTTTTTTTTTTTTTTTTTTTTTTTTTTTTTGTACTATTTTTTTTATTTGTATTATTGTATCCAGTTGATTCTTTCTAACTTTGTTTTGTCATTGTATGTTTTCAGGAAAATTATGATGATGATTATAATGATAGAAAGGTTGATTATAATTTTCCTTAATAAAGTAATTGTAATCTTGAGATTTTGGGATCTTTTAAATTATTTTCCTCTGAGTATTTAGACATTCATTTATATAATGCTTCATACTTAAAATTAAGCTCAAAAGGAGCAATGATATTTTTCAATATATATATTGAATATATAGAATCTTTTTCAACTCTATTTTACATAAAAGTATCTTTGACTATTCATGTTGAATAAATATAGATATACATTCGAAAAGTTATTAAATTTTTCATAAACCTACAATCATGAAGTAAAAAAAATCTTTTTTATAATGATTGAACAAAACTATGGAAACTGTAGAAAGAATGGATAAATATGACAGACAGATGTCAACTACCCGAGATCAGAGAGGCGCTACAATTGCCAGTGTTTTAAAAGGTAACTTATAACGTCGGTAGAAAGTGTCCATTAGTCTCTGGTCAACATTCTGTGCTGGTACATGTGAGGTATGAACAGGATAACAGAATTTAAAGAGGGAAACTTGTTGATTCCAAGATAAAATATTTAAGGTCATGAGCCTACACTGTGCTTCCAGAAAAATATCATTTGATAAACACCATCGTGAATATAAGTAGAAATTGCGTGACAGAAACAGATGAGCAATGTGTAAGATTGTGACGAATAAAAGGAAAAGAACAGCTGCAAAAGCTACTTCAAAGCTGAATACCAGTGACGAGGAAACTCAACAGACTGAATATTCATGAGCTTTCTGCAATTGCAAAACATTTTGTAAACAACATGAATATCAGAAAGTGAAGAGAGTGGTGCAAAAGTCATAAGAATTGAACTGCTGACCAGTGGAAAACAGTCCTTTCATCAGATAAATCGGCCTTCACACTGTTCTCAATCTTCCGTCGAGTTTAAGTGTGAATAACACAGTCCCAAGAATTTGACTGGACTGATTTATGACACAAGTGAAGCATGAGGTTAGGTTACTTCAATAATTTGGGGAGCCGTAACATGGTATTCTGTAGACACAGTTATCACCATCCATTATAATGTAATTGTAATGGATTATGTACACATTTTGGGTGACCAGGTTCGTCCAATAGAGCAGAGATTGTTTCTTGAGGGTGGCTTAATTAATCAAAATAAATGGCCCCAATATATATAGTTCATGCTGTCCAGTTATTGTTTGATGAATAATCAGATAAGGCTTCAAGTCATCTTTAGCCCAAACCTTGTTATCAAAAACTCCCTCTGGTCAATATTGGAATATAGATTCGGCATCGCTATCCATCGCCAGCATCCATACTGGAATTTCTTCAAGTTTTGCAAGCGAAAAGGCAAAGCACTTCATTATGCAATATTCAGAACTTATATTTGTCTATTCAAGAAGAATTCAGGTTATGAATGCGAAAGGTGATTAAGACATAATTTCATGCATTTACCCAGTGTTTCCATATTTTTGTCCAACTTATATATATATATATATATATATATATATATATATATATATATATATATATATATATATATATATATATATATATATATATATATATATATATATATATATATATATATATATATATATATGCCGTATATAAAATTAACAATTAATGTGAATTCAAAGTAATATCCGGTCCAACCGTAGTGAAGACATATTTTATTGCACTTTGCTGCTGTTAACAAGTCTTATTTCTTTGATTTCTTTGAGAATGAATATTGTTTCGATGGAAAAGATTGGAGTGCAAATGATCCAGGACAGGAATGGAGAACCTGTGACCTTAAGGCCTCATGCAGCCTTCTGACTGTATTTTAATTCCGCTAAAATTTATTTATTTATTCACTAAAAAAAAAAGTTTCAATTCAACTTTATTTTCATTCTTACCCAAAACTCCAGACTACTTTGTTGCAACCAAAATTAGAATTGCTTTCTTTCAAAAAAATAGCGTTAAAGAAGGATAGCTAACTCTAACTCTTTTCTTTATATATATATATATATATATATATATATATATATATATATATATATATATATATATATATATATATATATATATATATATATATATATATATATATGATATATGTGGCCTTTATGAGTGGTGGTTTACTTTAATGCGGCCTTACGTTGCATAAAGGTTCCCCACAAGTAATCTCCGAGATCTTCTGCGGGATGGGGGAAAATAGTCTTCATTATTTTTCTTCAACTAAAACTATAAACCTTAGTTTCACTCTGCTTGTTTTCCTCTACTCTTCACAGGGACGTTGATATCGTAAATCACCGTCGTCTTCAAACACCAAAAACTCAAAAATAACTTTCAATATTCGGAAGAAGGAAATGGTATCTGAGTCAGATTAACCTGTAATCAATTTTTATTAACGTTTTTTCTTCTATTAATTAAAAATTCGCATTTCACGGGCATTGCCCTGGTAAAGGAGATTAACTTTTCTAAGCAGTACATAGCTAGGATCTTCAAGGGGGATCGAACTACCACCCTCAAGCACTCTACCATTTTCGCAACGGTAGACTGCTTTTCCTTTTGTTTCTCTTTTTGGCATTTATACAAAAGATTTCTCATTTTACCTCTTATATCATGCTTCCATTTTGATTTTGAGTTGCATCCTGTCTTGATCTATTATTTAGCCTTTGCTATCAACTTAACCTTTTCTCAATGCTCGAAGCCTGAACTTATTCAACCAGTTCCGAAAATAAGAATCTCCTCCCTACCCCCTATCTATCGTCTTTTTGAGTTAACCACACAGTCCTTTTCAAAGTTTCAGAATCCATCTGGAAGAGGAAGATTTGGAAACACCATTAAATGGGGCAAACATTTAATGATATTTCCTGTGAGAATGTCTTGTAAGTAATATTCAACAAAGTGTTGAATAACTGCTTCTAATTTCTCTCACTGTATTTTATTATATTTTATACCAGACCAGATTTGAACGGTAAAAATTTAATATTTTATGAAGCAAAATTTCTTTCAATGTAGATTATAATATTTTGTTTTATTTTTCAATTCTTAGTCTCTCTAAATAATTGAAAATGTATTTCGTTAGGACAGTTTTAATTTCAAAGAACAACATAAGATTGGATATAGAAATAGAAGATCCGCAACAAATCAGCATCCACGGATGTTAAAAATGTTACTTTCGTGACATCACTAATAATATATATATATATATATATATATATATATATATATATATATATATATATATATATATATATATATATATATATATATATATATATATATATATATATATATATATATATATATATATATATATATATATATATTTACAGATATTCAGTTTCTCTGCAACATACATAGCGATATTTTATCAATTTAAACAAAACGAAAAGGCCTTCATCAACTGCAATCAAAATACATCAATGGCAAACTAGTTGCATCTTACCTATAATGTACATAATTATCGACAATATATAACGTGAAATAATAAAATTGCTACTCATTTCAATCACTGTTTAAGTCCCCATCGTGATGTAAGAAAAATAAAAGAAAAGCCTCAACAATCAAAATTGATCGCAATCCACGAAAATCTCACGAGATGGAATAGATTATTATTAATGATATATTGTAATATAATGATATTATTATTAATGATATATTGTAAATTAGATGTAAAAGGAAAGTTTAAACTTTTTTACAAGTTCAATCTCAAAAATAAATCGAAACCTGCAAAGTAGCAATCATTTCAAATGCATTTTAGGATCTAAAACCATTTGAGAAAATAAATAGAACACTAAGTGTTGATCAACTGACAAAAACATTTTTTTTTTTTTTTTGCAAAAATTACAAATAACATCAAGGGAATTAAAAATGAGTAATGCGTAATCATGTTACAATGCAACTGACATGTTGAATATATTACTAAAATTAGAGAAGCTTTTTGAACTAAACTGTTAGTAATATTTATCTATTTAAAATTGCGTTTTAAATCCAAATATTTTCGTTCATGAAAGAAAAGGTGAAAAACAAAAGTTTTTGTTGGGGACGGAAGAAGATCCACTTGAAGAGGAAAAAAGAGTCATAGAAAAATACTTGAGACCAAACACCGAAAATCAATAAAAGAAAAATCAACAAATTCAAATGTAACTGATTCGATAAATTTTCTTTTGGCTTCAAGCAGCAGCAATTAATATGGAACGGAAAACGAAAACAAATAAGCTAATAAAAAAGTTAAGTAAATTCATATTCTAACGAAAAAAAAGATGTTCAAGCAAACGTTTGTCTTCTTGAATTCTGGATAATAAAAGAGGAAAAGTATCCCATACTAATCAATTTTATCGCTGCTAACTTATTTGCTCTAAGAGAGCAATGTTTAAGGCAAATATTTCTTCAGAGGTGCAACGTAAAATATGGGATAAAAAACGCAAGATTTTGTAGAAAATTTTTTATTTTTAAAATATGATTTACCTTATAAAGTTTCAAATATTAATCGACTTTTTTTAACCGTTTATATATATATATATATATATATATATATATATATATATATATATATATATATATATATATATATATATATATATATATATATATATATATATATATATATATATATATATATATATATATATATATATATATGTTCTTTGAGAATCTGCATTGGAGGATAAATAGGAAGACAAAATAGAAAATTTTCAGCATTTTTATTATAATTTGGACTTTTCGAGTTGAATTCAAGCCATCATCAGTATTATTACAGAAATAAAATAGCATAAATTATTATTTGAAAACAAAAAAATAAATGAATAAGTAACCGATATGATCGGTGCAAAAGATAATAGAAAAAGAAAAAAATACGGAGTGTTTTTTTTTTCAGCTTTTTGAAATACTATTGGAAAAAGAACGTGACTGAAAAATAATATCCCGTAGGGATACGCAGATGTTCTTATTATTATTATTATTATTATTATTATTATTATTATTATTATTTATTTAAAGAAATTTAATAATATTATTATTAAAATATATGTAATTTTTATTATTATTATTTATTTAAAGAAATTTAATAATATTATTATTAAAATATTTGGTGAAGCAACATATCTATTATTATTATTATTATTATTATTTATTATTATTATTATTATTATTATTATTATTATTTATTATTATTATTATTATTTATTATTATTATTTATTTAAAGAAATTATTATTATTATTATTATTATTATTATTATTATTATTATTATTATTATTATTATTATTATTATTATTATTATTTATTTAAAGAAATTTAAAATTCCAAATTCCAAATTCCAAAATTTTTATTCAGAGGTATAATACAGGTTATACAGTGTTTCAGTAGATCCTACTCTACTAGATACAATATTTGTAATTAGTTGTACATTACTCTGAAAAGGGGCTTCTAAGGGGAAGCACATTGGTTTCCTTTGAACCCCAAAGTTTAGTTGATAAATATTACATCAATATAATTAAATATCCATTTTCATACAAATATGATGCATAAATATAATGAGAAATAATAAATATAGTAATAATAATAATAATAATATTAATAAAAGTTAAGTACAATAGTACCCATAATAATATAAATTTATGACAATAGTAGTTATAATAGTAGCTAATAATGGTAACAATAGTAAGTTAACGACAACAGAACAATGAAGCTAGTAATAATAATAATAATAATAATAATAATAATAATAATAATAATAATAATAATAATAATAATAATAATAAAAATGATAATAATTGTAATTGTAATTTTAAGATATACCATTTTCAGTAGAATACTAGAAAATAGTTCAGCATTACTGTTAAAGTGTTGCGTCGCTAGAATGATTATAATAATAATAATAATAATAATAATAATAATAATAATAATAATAATAATAATAATAATAATAAAATAATAATAAAATAATAATAATAATAATAATAATAATAATAATAATAATAATAATAATAATAATAATAATAATAATAATAATAATAATGATAATATAATAATAATAATAATAATAATAATAATAATAATAATAATAATAATAATAATAAGTAATAATAATATAATAACAATAATAGAATAATAATAATAACAATAACAATAATAATAGTAATAATAATAATAAAAATAATAAAAATAATAATACTAATACTAATAATAATAATAATAATAATAATAATAATAATAATAATAATAATAATAATAATAATAATAATAATAATAATAATAATGGGAACTACAGAAGTTATTTGAAAAAGGAGAAAAAATGCCCAAAGTAATAACCACAATGTTACCCATAGGGTATCATTCTGGTTACAGCAGTAAGTGTGATGTTTATGGAGTTATAGCTTTCCCAAAGAAATTTGAGGTCACATGTGGAAAGGAGGAGCCAAACTTAACGAAGAAGGAAAAGCGAACAATGTGGATAAGAATTATAGTAGCAGTAAAACTAGCGATTATGAGAATAATAGTAATAATATTAATGGAAATTATAAATAATAAATTATTATTATATATATATATATATATATATATATATATATATATATATATATATATATATATATATATATATATATATATATATATATATATATATATATATATATATATATATATATATATATATATATATATATATATATATATATACTTAATATAGGTTTCGTCAAAATGCTTACAAACAAAAAATGAACGGAATAATATTAATAAGATATAGATAATAATAATAATAATAATAATAATAATAATAATAATAATAATAATAATAATAATAATAATAATAATAATAATAATAATAATAATAATAATAATAATAATAATAATAATAATAATAATAATTGTAATAATAATAACAATAATAGAAATAATAATAATAATAATGAAACACTCTACCACCATGTTGGGAATAAAATATTTCAGTTTCCTTCCCACTAAATATAAACACTCCGCCCTCCGATGCAGAATCTTCATAGCATTTAAACTCTGCTCCACCTGGACCCATTTTCATCTAGACATTCATTATCTCATATGATTTGGTAATTTCAATTTCCTTCAACAACACTGCTTTCCAAAATTACTTAATAATATCCTAGAAAATTTCTTAAAGATTCCATTTCTTAGTCCATTACTCCATTAGGGCAGTAAATCTCCCTAATTTATAAATCACACCCTTCAATACGATTTATATTTGTACCTATCAATAAATTTAAAATCTCAAACCTGTTCAGATTCAAAGATACTCTTCTTATGCATTTGAGGTCCTCGGTTATATATATTTATAAGTACACTAACTGCAATGACCATTACGTGGGCCAACCTGTTCTACAGCTAAGAATATGGATTTTTAAACAAATAAGGGGGTTCATACAGACATACAGAATCGGTTTACCATTTGCATCCCCAGGGCATTCGTCTATCCGGATCCACACTTGAAACCATAACTACCGTATCCTACAAGAGAACGTAAGCATCCTTACTTCAACAAGCAACACCCCAGACAGAAGAATCTTCATGTTCAGTTTCAGACAAGAACTCAATAGTGATCATTCGTCTATTCCACTCTTTACACACTGAGTGTGACTATAATTTAATTAAATTTTATTAAGTTTTGTAGCTGTCTCGTTCGCATTCTCCATACCTTGAAAGTTATACTGTGGCAGGTTGACGGTTGCCAGGAGACTGAACCATTATTTATATTGCGTGATCGATGTTCCAGGCGTACTGCAGCGTGAAGAAATTCTTTATTTATTTTAGCGATTGTGCCACATTTTCACATATTCTTTACACTGATTGTGCTCCAACCTCACCTGTGTTTTATATAAACATTGTTCTTAATAAGAAAATAATTATTTATTTACAATCGGTGAGTGTTCATTCTTAGCCTACGTTACACACTAACCGAGTACCTATTTATAATATTTGTACTATATCAGTGTTCCTACTTACTATGTATTTTCTCTTTCTACATGTGTAGATCCTCGCTTCAAAAACACCAGTGGTATCCCAGCCACAGCGGTCTCTCACAGACTTCAGCAGTTTGCTGTCTAGTTGTGGCTCAAATCACCTTTCTGCATATCTCCAGGTAATTCTTTAGTACCACTTCTTTCTATTGCTATTTATAACCGTTATCATATTTAATCAAACTTCTTTATTATTATTATTATTATTATTATTATTATTATTATTATTATTATTATTATTATTATTATTATTGCCTTTGTATCAAATTCATAAACTCATAAATGTTATGGCATATTTAAGAAATGGTTAACAGGTGATGCACATTTCCTTATTGTATATTTTGTCTGCAGTTTATTGTATTTTTTTTTTTACTGTTTCAGAACCTGTATTCCTTCTTTCCATCCTTCCCATGTGTTCAAGTGTGGTGGTGTTAAATTCCCAGCCTTCTGAAACGTGTCCTGTCAAGGATATTCGCAATACGTACCATCATCAAAGTGGTGGCCAAGAGTGAATAGGATTTCTGGCAACCAACAAGAAGGAACATTTAAAATATTTTTATTATTATTATTATTATTATTATTATTATTATTATTATTATTATTATTATTATTATTATTATTATTATTATTTTTGTTATTAATATTTTGCATTTTTTTTTTTTTTTTTTTTGCATTTCATATTTTGTATTTATTTTATTTTTAATATATATATATATATATATATATATATATATATATATATATATATATATATATATATATATATATATATATATATATATATATATATATATATATATATATATATAGCGACCTAATTATCTCTGGCCTGACCAATATATGGTCCAGGAGGTCGCTACACTTTGTAGTAGAGCAGGGGGATCGATCAGGAGGCTGGGTGTTTTCTAAGTCCCCTTGTGGAATGCCGACTGGTAGTCGTGTGGTAGCCACCACTTTTCTTCAAGCCTGCGGACCGTCTGTAGCCTTGGATGGCAGGCTACGTCCAAGGAGGAACCACAGTCGAGGGCAAATGGTCTGCCAAACTGGGTCTCCTTTCGGGAGCAGAGGCGTTGAACTTCTTCAACTGGGACGCCTTCTTCTGCTGCTGCTGTAGTGGCGTTTTTTTCTTCTGCTTTTGGACAGCTTCTTCTGGACGGTGCGGCTCTTCTTTCGGCTTCTTGTCTAAAGTGAATGTAACAATATTTGCTAACGACCTTTTGAAATTATCTCAAAATGTAAAGGATCAATTAACAAATGATTGGTTTTTTCACTTTATTTGGTTTCTCATTTTTAACAAAAATTGCTTACAAAGTCATTATTATAAAAGTTTCATAAATTCACATTGAAATAATATAAAAAATTTAATTTATTTTAATACTAATAATATATTTATATAATACATATTATTTTACATTAGAATCGAAGTTTTGAACACTAACATTTTTTTATTGAAAATTTAATATAATATTTTATAAAAGAAATATATTTTATATTTAATAATAATATTTTAAAATGGTTTTCCCTCTAGGTTTCGCGCGCAAATTGCTAATTTACGCGCGAAAGTAGAGTAGAAATAGCAAAAAGCGCGGTCAAAATTTGTTTACAAAATAGTTTTAAGATTGAGATGGAATTATACATAATTTACATTACATTTTAAATGCTTTACTTTTTAAATTAATAGCTTATATTATCATACATAAATAAAAATTATTTTTATAACACAAAGAACTTTATTTTCATTTTTTTACCAGTTTAAATGCTTCATAAAAAACAAATAAACCATCAAATGAACAAGATATACATAAAATATATGTTTTCTTCGGTTTATAGAAAACTTATTTTTAAATTCTTGGTTAACTCTTTTATAAACGTCCACTATATATATATATATATATATATATATATATATATATATATATATATATATATATATATATATATATATATATATATATATATATATATATATATATATATATATATATATATATATATATATATATATATATATATATATATATATATATATATATATATATATATATATATATATATATATATATATATATATATATATATATATATATATATATATATATATATATATATATATATATATATATATATATATATATATATATATATATATATATATATATATATATATATATATATATATATATATATATATATATATATATATATATATATATATATATATATATATATATATATACTAAAATCAATTTGAAGACGATATCATAACAATCTTTTCTAATTGATAATGAAGTTTATATTGTAATTTAAACATATTGACCGAACCTCATTTTGATAATGAAATATAATTTGTTCCTTTTAACTGATGTCATTCTTCTAAAAGTTTTCATAGAGTAAACAGCCTTTTAAATATGGTGAAATTGAGATTTTTCCAAGTTCTGTTGAAATATCACCTATTTTTAATAAAATTAATCGGTGGTTTTCCATATGTAAAAGGAAAAGAATATGATAACTCTAGTAAATTTAAACTTGAAAATGAAATGGAAAAGAGCTGTAAAAAGGACACGAAAATAGTGGCTACGTATCGGAGGCCTAAATGGGCCTTATTTGTTTGCGGTGCTTTGATTATAATAGTATGTTGTTATTTCATTATTTCTTTTGTCGTTTATTTTGTGCACATTTCACCAAAACCAAAGATGTCGAAAACGGAGATAACAATTCTGAAAGGTTTTATGTCTGTGTATTTACTAATGTTTACATGTTTGATTTTGCATAACTTTTTTAGGTCTGATTTACTTTTAAAAATAATTGAGTTACTAGATGACCTCCTTAATGGGCAGTTCATAGAAACTCTTGAACTTAGTAGTATTATTCCCTTCTGTATTTTTTCTATCTTCAGAACAGTGGCTTTTTGTATAACGACATTTTATTTCACAATTGATGATTTTCAAGACGAATTTTATGTGAATACCCCAAATAACAATATCTTCAAAATTATAAGTATAATTCTCATGTTCATTTTGCATTTTATCTTACTAATAACGATTTCTTTTCTGTTGGACATGTTTGGTATTATAAACATCACAATAGCATCGGGGTTTGAAGCCATGAACAAAAAGCTCAACAATTACAGAATTCAAAAGCCCGGTCAATGGCATGAAAATAAAAAACTTTCTGATTATATAAAAACAGAATGGGAAAAAGATTACAGAGAATTTGTTTCAAACATTCAGAAATTGTATCATTTGCAGTGCAACATGAATAGATACTTTGCTTTTCCACTGTTAGTATTCCTTGCTTATATCATTACTGACATTATTTCAACTGTAATACTCAGTTTATCTGAGGAATGGGATAAAAAAATCTATGTAGCATCATTCCTTTTCCCCAACCTTATTTATTATATTTGTTCTTTGTCAACAATTTCCCATTTTCCGGATTTAGTTGATAACAAGGTAGGTCTCCTTACAAATTAATTCAAAAAGTATGTATTAATTAAATCATTTTTCATAATTGTTCATAATATTGTAAGTTCGTTGAAACTATAATCTAAAATATTATATATGTTTAATATGCTTATATATATATTTATATATGTTTATATATGTTTAATCTAAAATTACATGGTACTATTAAGAGAGTGATAAAATTTCCAAAATTAACGAACATAAAGTATATTAATTTTAAAATGTCGTTCAATGGTAATTTTTGTTTCAGATATTAATGGTAAAAAGAAGAGTTTCGCTCTTTCAAATCAAAATCACTGACGAATTCATCGAAAGGAAGGTAATTTTGGTAATTTTGATAATTTTGGTAATTTTGGTAATTTTGGTAATTTTAGGTAATTTTGGTGTTTTTGGTAATTTTGGTAATTTTGGTAATTTGGGCAATTTCGCTAATTTTAGTAATTTTGGTACTTTTGGTAATTTTGGTACTTTTACTCACTCTGTATTAATTAATAACTGAAATATACAAGGGAAAACATTTTTTATTTATCTAGTAATAGTTAATTTGTTTTTGTTAAATGAAATTATTTTCTTAATTACTATTTTAGATGAATCGTCATATTTTTGGGATTAAGACCTGTTTTATATATATATATATATATATATATATATATATATATAATATATATATATATATATATAT